>PVIY010056271.1:0-13380 GCA_004026745.1 Myrmecophaga tridactyla | reverse complement strand
CGCGCGGGCCTGGGGAGGGGTGGTCAAGGCAGGTGGGAGAGGGTAAGGGTGGAAGTGGGCGGTGGGCGGGGCCTTTTCATAGAGGGCCTGGGAGACCACAATGAAGACTTGGGAGAGATTTTTTTTAACTATGATGGGAAGCCATTGGGGAAGTGACATCATCCTCTTCTATTTTTAAAAGGTGACTCTAGCTGCTGCATGGAGAGTGGATTGCAAAGAAAGAGGGGAAGCAACTAGGACTCTGGTATAGTGAGCCTAGAGAGAATGAGTGGAGTTTGTGATTAGGGTGGTCCCAGTGGAGGAGATGGAAAGTAATCAGAATGGGGAAGAATTTAAAAGGAAATTGAGAGATTGGATGTAGGGTAGGAGAAATGGAGAGGAGCCAAGGATGACTTAAAGGATTTCAGTCTGTGCCACTGCACTCCTTTTCCCTAAGAAGACTTCAGGGAATTAGAATTTCTTTCCTCTTCCTACATTTCCTAGGAGGGCTTAGGGCCCTTACGGACTGATGCCCTGGCAACTGCTCAATTGTCCTGCCCCTTAGGCTCTTGGCTACTGATAATAGCTCAAGTATCAAGCTGGGCAATGGTTCGCTTTTTAAAAAATAAGCACAGATGTAAGGCTTTCCCTCTGGATCACTTGTTTACATTTGAATATGCTTTCTTGAGTGGAAGAGAAAGGGGGTAGGGCAGAGCCCTCACACTCTGCGTGTAAATTGGCCACAGGGCTCCTCTAACTGTTACCCTCTTGGTAAAGTGCTTTAATGAAAATGCCATCCACATAGTGGGAATGGTGTGCTACTTTGCTTTTCTTCTCTATCAAGGATGTTTGAATTTCCATTACATAAACTTGGGGGTATGTCTTGCATGTGATAACAATCCTATCATCTGTATCTGCTTAGTGGAAAGAAAAATGGCATTCCATGGAAAAGCATACGGTGCAGAACGAATTGCTATGGAATATTAATGGAATGCTGAGCATTCAGGGAAGAAGCCATGTATTTTTAAAAAGAGCCCCCTTGTTTTACACTTGATAGTCCAGCATTGAAAAGAAACAGAGCTTATCTCTAGACCCCAGTCCTAAGCCATTTCCCTAGCTTGAAAGTTAAAGCATAACATGATAGTGTTTCTCAGGACCTCACAGTTTGGTGGTTGAGATCTCTGATAATGCTCGTATAGCCCTCATCTTGTGCCCTTGTGATCTGTAAAAACCTTGTGACTAACTTTGATTTGTACCCATTTATCCAGTTTTTCAAATTTTTGAGTTTTGTGATCAGTACAGATGTCCCTAATGTTTATTAATGAAGGGGTTGGATCAGTCCGGCACTGACCCTCTCCAATTCAAATGCTGTCTAGATAACCGAAGCTGGATCTAACCAAAACGGGCCCATCTGGCATGCACAGTAGCTTAGACTTGAACCTATAGGTCACCTCATTATAACCTAGACCTCATTATAATACTACAAATCATGCCCATCATCATATTAAAGCCACCATTTTCTTACATATGTTCTGTGACTGGGGATGTAATCAATCTGTGCACGCTCAATAATTACATCACTTCTAATTACATCATCTGAGACCACTGTGCTCCTTATCCTAAAACCTGCCCATCTTTCAATACTATAAAACTATCAGAATTACTGCAGTTCGGGGAGACAGATTTTGGGCTGATAAGTCATATGATTTTCTGCTTGACACCTAGCAATAAACTCTTTCTCTCTTGGAAACCCCAGTGTCTCAGGAATTGGTCATTTGAGCACATTGGGCAAAAGAATCCACTGTCTCAGTCCAGTAGCAACATGCTCCGTCCATCGATTACCTCATTGAATATCTATAAAATGAACATGCCAGGCACTGTTCTGGGTGCTGGATAAACTCTAGCAAATGAGAATGGCCCTGTCCCTGCCATCCTGGTGCTCCTGGGGCAGACAGATGATGACCAGTCAATATATAAGAATAAAGTGTGACCCAAGACACGAGGGAGAAAAACAGGATGCGGAGATGGGACACAGTGGGTGGGCAGAGACCACGTCTATGAGGAGGTGGCATTTAAGGTGAGACCTGAGGGAGGGGACATAGGGCAGAAGGGGCAGCCCATACATGAGCCTTTGGGGATCCATAAATGGAAGCATCCTGTGGGTAGCAGGGCCTGGGTAAATAATAAAGTCTATCTTTAGCAATGTATAATTGGGATTGTCAGGATAAGCGTGAGAATGGGATTAAAGAGAAACCCATATACTCACAGCTGCCTCTGCTGAATTAGGCTGTTGAGAAAGGCACGATGGTTTTTGCCATCCTCAGCTCCTCATTTCCCTGTAGAAACCAGAGGATGCTAAACCAGACATGATACTTAATTCAGGTTTCCTCGTGCTTCTTACAGCCGCTGCAGGATTCCGCTCAGTAGCTGAGAATGAAGATGCCCTTCTCAGACATTTATTCCAAGGTTATCAGAAATGGGTTCGCCCTGTGTTAAATTCTAATGACACCGTAAAAGTGTATTTTGGATTGAAAATATCTCAGCTGGTAGATGTGGTGAGTAACCCTTGGCACTAAGCTAAATAGAAACTGCATTCCTTGATCTGTTTGTCAAGTCTAAGGTTTTATTTTGTTTTCTTTCTCCATGTCTGCTTTTTAAATCTTAAAAATAATTTACTGACAGAAAGTCTGCCTCAAGAAGCCAATGAACTGAGCCCAGGAAAGAATGAGAAGTGGCATGGGGTAAATTTTCATTGCAACACTGTTAGACTGGGACCTTTTTGCTGGGGGTGGGGGTGGGGGGTGAGTGTGGTTGTATAAGGGACATTGTCCCCCACTCCAGGTTTGCTGGAGAAGCCCCGGGCAGGAGTGGTGAGCTGGGCAAGTAGAGGGGCTCAGGGTGGGTGCGTCTGGGCTGCTTCCATTGGTCCCAGAAGGGGAGAAAGGGGAAAGACAGCATCTGAGCCATCCCTTCTCCCACTCTGGGGAGCTGCTCTCCCTGAGTGACCTGTCACCTTCCTGAGTCCCTGAAAACCCCATGACTTCCCCTGCTCACCCAGACCCTAACATTGTCTCATTTCTGCCATGGCTGCATTTCTGGGGAAATCTATGAACTTACACTCTCCTTGATGCTGCAAAATCTTCCCACTGTGGTCTCAATGTCCTGGAATGATCCTTCCACATTTCCCAAACCCCTGCTCCACCACACACGTGCACACAAACACACACCTGTGCACACAAACACACACACATGCACACACTCCCCAACGGAGCCCCAGCTGGCCCGGTGTCCCCAGATTCCAACTAGAAAGTCGTGCAAAATTGACTTCCCTTCACCTAGCCAGCCTCCGACTTAGCTAATATTTTGTTCTACTTTGCACCCCTTTAAGGATTATACGATTTTATTTGAATACCCTGCAATGAACTGGTACTTGCTTTGATTATTTCATTTTAAGAAAAATAGTTATAACATTTTAGAACCAGTATGCCGTTTAACTGGTCTGACATTGAAAATCCTTTTACTCTTTGAACATCGCAAAGGTAAGGCTCAGAGGTCTTTTTTACACACACAAAAAAATCTTCCTTTAATTTCAATGTATTGTTAAATGTCATTTTCTTAGGATGAAAAGAACCAGCTGATGACAACAAATGTGTGGCTCAAACAGGTAAATTTCAACAAAGGGGTTGTATTTGTCAACCCAAGATCTTCTGATTTGCTTCAGTTTAGAAAGGTTCCATTTGAAAAAATAATTATTTTAAAGAGTATTTCTTGTTCTTCTGGGAGATATTTGGGATTGGTTGCGGGAGGGTCAGTGATTTTATTTTATGTTTTTGTGAGAGTTGGAGAGCAGAGCCGGAAGCTCCTAAGTATACATGGCTCTGCTTTGTTGCTCCTGGGAGTGGAGATGGGGAGGGTTCTGGGTGCCAGTGACTGACAGCCGGGGGAAAGGCTTCGCCATGCAACCTCCTCCCAGTGGGGTCCTGCAACTGGATGAGAAATTGGCGATGCTGAATTCCCCCATTTCGCCCGGTCCTTCATGGCCTGAACCTACTTCTTCCACTTCTTACTGCTCCCTAGAAAGAGCTGAGCTCAAGATCAGTTGTTGCAGAACAAAGTGAGGCCCTGGACAAAATGATGAATAAATGTTTTCTGAACCAAGTAAAAATCCATTCTGAACTATGTTCAGTCTTCTGCTTAGGCTGTTGCTTTCAGCTTCGCTGTAGCCTGTTGCCAAAAGGAATCTGTCAGACAGATTTTTGTTCTAGAATTTTTAGTAAAGAATTATCTTCAAAAACTCAATTTTACGTATTATGGAAAAGGAGAAAATACCAATACTTCCCTGATTGGTGAGAAATTGGGTTTTATTGTTTGCTTTGGTTTTTGTTTTGTTGGCAATTAATTGCTTGGTTTTTATGAATGTCCAGATATTGCCTAAACTGTCTGTGGATTTAAAATATTCCTGGTGGAAAGATCTTAAATATCTCACTTAACATACATGCGTAATACTTTTTTGAAGTAAGTTATCTATCCAGGTTTTGTATGCACGGTTGAGTTCTTTCTACCAGTAATTATAAAGAACAATCAATAAACTGAAAGGGGATTCTCTGGGGCTCATTCAGAGTCATCAAATTTCTCCCACCTAAAAACTTTGGTTAGAAAACTCTTAGAAATTTTACCACTTTCTGTTCCACTAATTCTTCAGTTGGTAGGTATGAAAGCAAGTTAGGAAATGGAGCTGCATGTTATTTTAGTTGCATATAGAAAACATCCAGGAGAAAATAATACACTGACACTGTATATATATGTATGATTTAAATAAACAGATATCACTAGCCATATTGCTCATTTTTCAGTAACTTATCCCACACCTGAAATTTAGAGGCTGTGGAATTTGGAGGAATTCTGAGTTAATGAAGACATAAGAAGCTTGTATTTGAGCTTGCAGGGTAGAAAAGAACTCAGACTTTTTCTCCAAACATGTCAATAGCTGAGGAGGTTAAATAAACAAAACTCACACACAAACAAAAAGCCCTCCCTCCTCCACACATACCTCTTTCCCCAGTTACTCCTTGAGATTAAGCTCTTATTAATCTCTCACTTAAAATGAAATAAAGGGAACTCTCGACCTTTAACACTGAGGCTATAGGTTATTTTCACTTTTCTTGTGATTTTTGAAAATAAAAAGTCATTTCCATCAAATAGAACAGGTTTGGACATGGACGGGTGCAAGAGGACAGATTTGGTGGTAGAATGCTCACCTTTCATGAGGGAGATCCAGGTTCGATTCCCAGACCATGCACCTCCCCCCCCCAAAAAGAGAACAGATTTGGACACGGAGGGGTGCAAGCATGGGCTGCTTGAGTCTTAGCTGTAACTTCAGAAATGCCTCTCAGCCCAGTTATGCCACCAGAATTATAATGACCTGCTCAAAACTGAGTCAAATCCTAAAAATCTCCAACACCCAAATGGAACATGAGAAATCTGTAGCACGGGGAGCAAGTTGATACCTGGTAAAGTCAGCCCATTGACTTGGGTTCCCATTTAATAGAAATGATGAGACTAACGGATTTTAATTTCATTTAGATTACAAAGGATTGTCATTGCTCCTATTTGATGTAAGCCTCTCAACCACCCTGAGTTAGAAAAGGAGGTATCACTACCCCCATTTTACAGAGGTAGAAGAGTCTAGAAACGCCTCCGGCTGAAATCTGGGTCTCCTAACTCCTGATTAGGTCTTTTCTGCCATATCTCGCTGCTTCTGTGCCAAACACCAAGAATGTCTCTAAATCATAGGAGGAACCAAAGTAAGAGAAAAGAAGCTGCACAGCCATAGAACAACAGAAAATACTGTCAAAGTGATGTTTGCTCACAGATATAAACATATTGGAAGTGGAGTAGGAAATGAGTATGCCTGTAAGATATAAACATATTAGAAGTGGAGTAGGAAATGAGTATGCCTTTTCTGCTATGTTATGGCACAAACGAAGTGGGACCCAAAAAGGAAGATGATTCTTTGGCCTGGATGGCAGTCAGGGAAGGCTGCACGGAGTGAGAGGCATGTGAGTTTGGCCATACTACTGCTTTTTAAAAAAAGTTTCATAAAGCTGGATGGAAAAAGAAAGTTGAAGGACAAAAGAAAAGAGATGGAAAAAAAAAAGACAAAATTGGTGTTAAACCAAAAAAAAAAAAGCTTGCATTGGTGTTTTACACTCATCTTAGTTTCAGAGCAGCTAATAATAATAATACCAAAGCTTTATGGAGCACTTGAAAGGTACAGCCCTGCACTGAGGGCAGCATGTGGCTCATCTCATTTTATTCTCACAGTTACCCTGAAAGGTAGGTTCTATTCTTATTCCCACTTTGCAGATGAGAAACTGAGGATTGGAGAGTTTAAATGACTTGTCCAAGATTACACACTATTAAGTGACGTCTGGATTATATAAAAAAAAATCATTCCCTTGCCTTTGACTGCAGGGAGCTGAGGGTGTTCAGTTCTCCTTTCCGTCAGGGTCTCCTCCTGCTCCAGCTTGAACCCTCAGCCTCTGGGGCATCTCAGTCTATTAAGGTGGATGAATCAGTTAAGGTTTCATAGAGATGGTCTAGGAGGATATTTAGGAGAGAACAAAGTTAGGATTTGCTCCATATTTTATTCATTCCACAGAGTTTATTGAGAACCAGATACTTTGCAAGAGGCTGAATATACAGAGAAGGATTACACAGCCCCTGCCTTCAAGGAGAGGACATTGTGTTAGTGGTGTGAAAAATAATTACTGCAATATGACGATCACCATTAGAAAAGAATACATAATGTACTGTGATGATATCAAAAGGACAATGAGACAGGGTGGAAGTCAGCAAAACCTTCAAAGGGGAAAGGGATTTAAGTTGGGTCTCACAGAGTAAATAGAAGTTCTCCAAGCCAAACACGGGGAGAATTTGTGAAGCACCTAGTACATGACCGATATGTTCTCACACCCCAACAAACCCACTGAAAACTTTCCAGTCACCCCTGTGTATCTCAGTCAAAATAAAGAAAAGCATGCTCAATTTTTCCTCTTTTCTTATCCCCACCCCCCACCCCCCAGACACTGAAGAGGGCTCCCAATTCATATCCACATAGAGAATGAAATTCTACTTACTTGGAACAAAAGCACATTCCACGGTAGCAGACATGACTGAGACAATTTCTTTTTCTACCCAATTTCCTCTGGTGATTTAGACATTCCTCTTTTATCATCTCAACCAAAGAGCTTTATCAGGCACAAATCTAGTGACATCCAGAGAAAGTTTTCCACATTAAGCTATTTTTATTTTATTGATCTTATTTTGCAAACTCTTTTGTCTTCCTCCTTCATACTTCCAGAGAGTCATAAAACCTGATAAGCCATAAATATATTGACATCGACTTACTAAAACTACATGAGAAAGTACTTAGATTCTGCATCAGTGTATCCGAGCTTACAAAAACTGCATCGCAAGCATCCTTAAAGGAAATGGAAAATGAAACCAACCCTTTTTCAATGACACAAAGATTGGATACTTTGCCTAGATGTCGTCGGATGAAAACTCACAAGGACAATTAATGCTAAGTTCACCTACTCACTCAACAAGCATTTGCTGAGAGCCCACTATGTTTCAGGCACTGAGTAAGGCGCTGTCAGGTGTAGACACTAGCAAGACAGTAAGAACACAATCCACCCGGCCTTTGCTGTAGCTGAGACGTTCGCTTTCCCATTCCCCATGACAATGCCAAGGGACGTACAGCCGCCTCAATCCAAAAGCTGATTCCTATCTTACATCTACAAAAAGTTCCGCTAACATAAGGAAGCCTCCTTGGATAGATCCCTGGAGCATGTCTGTAAGGAGAAATAAACCACCTACGATGGAAGGGAAGGCATGTCATAAAAGGGCGCGACTCCCAAAGTCTGGAATGGCATGTGTATCTTTTATTCCTTCCTTCTCTACTGTCTCACTCTGACCTTAGCAAAGGAGGCCAGTTTGGACTCCGTATTCAAGCGAACCCTGCATAAGAATTAAGCCAAATGAGTAAGTGTCAAAGGATGCAGCTATATAAACTTCGGCGAGTCATTTAACCTCTGTGACCCTGTAGGTTAAGAGACCTACAAAATAGAGGCAATACTTAGCTCACAGGGTTGCTGGGAGGTTAAATGAGATAATATACTGAGTGTGGCCAGCAGATTATCTGGAATGTAGTATGGATTCAGTGAATATCACTTCCTTCTGATGCTTTTTTTAGGTTTTCTTGTCCTTAAGGACAAACCACATTTCCAGGTCTTAAAAGCCCATGGGTTCCTGAGACATACAGTATCTCATGTTGCTAAATTTACTATTAGAGATTAATTTGTTTTTAAGAATTTCACATCTGACCTTAGAATACCTGGAGATTTTAGAGGTATCCAAGGGGAGCAAATTAAGGCAGAAGAAAGGAATATTTTGTTCCTTACTGTCTTTTAGTCTTAATATTAAACTAAGAATAATTTGAAGAATTTATTTATAGTAAAAAGGTTATATATTTTAGGTTTAAATGAAATTTGGTTTTGGAGTATTATAATGATGAAATATGCTGTAAGAAAGGCAGTTTTAAGGAAATATATGTGGTATGGATTTGGAATTGCACTTTTCCAGAATCAAGAAGCCTAGAATTAGAGTATATTTCCATTTTTTTTATCCCTAGTCATAGATTAACTTTGATATTTGACTCTGTTTCCTGCAATAACATAGCTCTCAAACCTGAAGCTGTCGTAATGTGGAGCTGATGTTTGCAAAGGGCTTTGAGAGTCTTGTTAGAACATGCTACACAAACACAGGTTATTATTTCTAATCTCTTACTTTAAGAAGGGTGAGGAGGTTAACCTCCGGATGCCCACGGGTTTCTGAGAGAACAGAGAAGTGACCAGAAAATCTCATGACTCCTTAGAAACAAGAAAATGACTTGTCTAGATTGTAACAGCTAGTAAAGGACAGACATCCAGGGGTGAAACTCACTTTTTGACATTAATTCAATATTCTTTCTCCTCTGGGTACACCAAGTAAATGGCATTGTTCAAAATGGCCCTTTTTTCTTTTCCGGAAAAGAATGCAAACCAAATCCACTATAGATCTTTCCATATCCTCTTCAATGTGTCCCTCATTCATTCATTCATTCATTCACTCATTCATTCATTCATCTGTTTCCATCCCAAAGGTTTCCCACATGCTGTTCCATCTATGACATTCTCCCTACCCCACACCACGGCCCACTGATTTCTTACGCTTCATTTCTCAGCTTACACATCATCTCCTTTAAGATCCCTTTCCTGTCTACTCCACTGTTCTTTATCATTATACCCAAATCACTACCTCCAAGGCAATAATCACAAAGTGTGGATATTACTTATCTGCTCACTTGTGTGTTGTCTGGGTCAACCAGGGGTACACGGCAGCTGGGACTTGGTTGTGATCACCTCTCTGTGCTCATGGCCTAGTACAAGCCTTGCATATTGGTTGAATGAATTAATTCCCGCCCCCTCCCACCCCAAACTCTGACCCTCAGAGACACCACTTCTATGACATCTCAGCCCTCATCTAGGGCTGCTGGTGGAGGTTGGGTAAGCAAGTCAAATCTTTCTGAGTTAAAAATCTATTCCTGCTGGTGCTTGCCCTAGTTCCTTTAGAATCATTTGTAAAAATTAATATTTGTTTGCTAGGGTTTGCAACAAGGCAGGAACACTAGAATTTTAGTTATTCTGTTTTCTTCATTGCTGGGTAAAACTGGGCTTAGATTAAGGCTGGCTATGCTTGTAGAAGGAAGAAAACTGCATCTAAGATGCAGGCAATTAGTTTCTAGCATTCTTTATGTTCCAAATGGAAGGAACTGTGAGGGTGAACCCATTAGCTGGGGTAAGTAACATTATTTTTTAAAGATGAGCCTGAAGGGTAATGTGCATCTCTGGAGCCGATCTGCCTGAGTTTGTGTCTGTCTCTGATCCTCGCTGGCTGTGTGTCTGCAGCATGCTGCCTGATGGATGTCCACTTGGATTCTTTCCAGGATCAGCCTAGGAGTCTTCGGTAGCAAGTGACAGAAAACCCAACCCACGTTGACATAAGCAAAACGATTCCCTATTGACTTTCCCATTCTGAAAAGTCCAGAGATAGGGCTGTCTTCACATGCTGTTTAATTCAGGGGTTCAGGCAATACTCTCGGGACCTGGTATTCCTTCAGTGTATCATGGGGCTCCACGTCCCCTGGACTGGACCACTGTCATCCAGGCTTTTCTCTAGCAGTAGCGGAGAGTGGCTGCATCAACTCCATGTTCAAAATGCTTCTCATGTTTAAGTCCAGCAGGAAAGAATGGCCTGCCTGTCTTCCTGTGGTCCCTGAGGCCTCATGGCATTTTATCGACTCTGGTTTGGTTTCCTTTTCCTCCCTGAAAATCACCATGGACAGGGCTGGGATGGATTTCCATTCTCAGCAGGCTGCAGAGTCAGCTCCACCCAAAGCTGGTGATTGAGAATGGAGAAGGGTGGTTCCCTAAAAGGAAACTGACATACTTTCACTAGGAAAAGGGCAGAAAAATTTGAGGCAGCAGACACCACAGTATCTATTTTATTTTCTGTCTATTTATCTCTGCAAAGATCCGTGATGTGCCACTTCCTTCACAAAGCCTACATGTTAGTCAACTGATAGCCCCTTTTTTACAGTTCCTCTTCACCCCATCATATTTGCTCCCATTGATTCTCATTGAACTTGGTCACAGTGTGTGGTAGTTAGATTTTTGTGAACTTGGCCCAGTGAAGGTGCCTAGTTCTGTTGCTGTGGACATGAGCCTGTGATACATGAACTTCATCTGTTGCTCATTACATCCGCAGTTGGCTAGGAGGTATGCCTGCTGCAATGAATGATGTTTGATTTAATTGTCTGATGGTTAAATGAGAGAGCTCGCTGTAGCACAGCCCAAGCAGCTCAGCATACTTCATCTCAGCAATCGCAGCTCAGCCCAGACCTTTGGAGATGCAGAAATAAATCACCCCGCGGGAAGTTGTTGGTACCCACAGGCCTGGAGAGAAGGCCAGCAGAGACCACCCTGTGCCTTCCCACATAACAAAGAACCTCAGTTGAAAGTTAGCTGCCTTTCTTCTGAAGAACCAATGAAATGAATCCCCTTTTATTATAAGCCAATCTGTCTCTGGTGTGTTGCATTCTGACAGCTAGCAAACTAGAACACAGTGTAACATGCTTATTTGTATAATTCCTCATTTAACAGATATTTTACTATTAAATTCAAGCAGCTTTTTTTAAACAGAGGGGAGATGGGATGAGCTACTGTTTTAGCCTGAGTATACAATCAATAAGCTTTATAGCTCTCAGCACCGAAAATAACTATAAGAACAGAGCCATGGAATGCTTGATAAAAGCAACTGAAGTTACGAAGAATTTTAACACAAGTTTTTCTACTATAATGCAGCCTGGGGAGAGGGAAAAGAACAAATGGCTTCAGGTGGCCCTTGGCTTGGATTCCAGCAGGGCCACCAGCCTTCGTGCCTGCAGGGGGCGCCCTTCACCTCACGGTCAGTGTGAAGTTGTGAACTGTAGTTGTGACCTGATTGTATAGACTTTCCAGCCCTAACTTCTGTTTTCTTATTGACTAGCTGTGTGTCCTTGGACAAGGTACTTAACCTCTCTGAGTCACAGTTGTTTTATGTTAATATAGCCCTAATAATAGGTAGTTTGCAGTTTTATCGAAAAAATTAACATTAATAAATATATAGGACTTAGCCCAGTGTCTGACCCAATATCAACACTCAGTAAAGGTAACTCATTATTATTATCAGCATCACGGTTATTAGAATAAAAAAATAAGTAAAGTTTTAATATTTTCTCAGTTTTATTTAAATAATCGCATAAACATTCTCCAAAGCCAAGGTAAAAAGTATCTCATGCTGTCAGGAGGGTAATATGTGGGTTGTTCTCCTCTTGTAATTGGCCCAGACTTGATACTAGACATTTGGTGAATTAGAATGCATTTTCACTCCTACAAACAAAAGATTTTTTTTTAAAAATGGTTCAGTAGCAAAAGCACAATGGTACCTGCCATCTATTTCCTTGCCTTCATCTTTTCTCAAGGAAACCTCAACTTGTATTTTGATTTGAACTCAAACAACACCAGGATAAACAGCAGAGCTGCACCCCTTCATGCCCAGCCATCCCCTTTCTCCACAAGACAGTTTACCTAATTTCTCTTCCACAAGAAGAAAAACTATTACATAAAATTTATACATTGTGACCATCTTGGGTTGATCCCAAGAATTCAAGGCTAGTTGAACATTCAAAAGTTGATTAATGTAATCAAACATATTAAAAGAAGAAAAACTAAGTGGTCATTTCAATAGGATGCTGCAAAAATATTTGACAAAATTCAGCATTCATTCATGATAAAAGAAAAGAAACGCAGCAAACTGAATAGAAGGAAACTTCTTAATCTAATAAATGGCATTTACAAAAATCCCACTACTAATTAGTATATCACTTTGAACAACTAAGTGCTTTCCACCAAAGATTAGGGATAAGGCAAGGATGCCCACTCTCATGACTCCTACTTAATTTAACATCATACTGGAGATCTTTGCTAGTGAATTAAGGGAAGGAAAAACAATGAAAGTCATACAGATCAGAAAGAAACAAATAAGCCTCTGTATTTGCAGATGACATTATTGTCTATGTAGAAAATCTATGAACAAGTTTCAAAAATTACATGAACTAAACAAACAACAGGATACAGGGTCAATACACATTGTATATTTACATACTAACAATAAACAATCGGAAATAAAAAAGGACTTTAATATCATTTATAGTAGCATCAAAAATATTAAGCACAAGTATAAATCTAAATAGGTACAGTATCTGTGAGCAGAAAATTATAGAACACTGATGAAAAATTTAAAGAAGACATATAAATGGAGAGCAAGATATTGGAAGACTAAATATTAAGATATTAGTTCTCCCAAAATTTACCTATAGATTCAAATAAATCACAATCAAAATTTCAGCAGGATTTTTTTTGACGATATCAACAAACTGATCTAAAAATTTATATAGAAAGGCAAAGGAACTGGAGTAGCCAAAACAATTTTGAAAATGAACCAAGTTGGAGAACTCACACGATCTGATTTCAAAATTTACTATAAAGATATGATAGTCAAGACAGCATGGTAAGGGTAGATACTCAGATGGAACAGAATAGAGAGCCCAGAAATAGGCCCATGCAAATATGACCAATTGACTTTTGACAAATATGGAAAGGCAATTCAATGGAGAAAATTCCCTCTTTTCAGCAAATGGTGCTAGAACAATTGAACATTCATATGCAAAAAACTGAACCTCATATGTAACTAAAATAA
>PVIY010056270.1:0-13381 GCA_004026745.1 Myrmecophaga tridactyla | reverse complement strand
TAAGTGAGAATAATTCCGAAAAGTGAAAATTATAGATTGAAAGTATAGATTGTAGATTAAAATACTAATTTATTTTAGAAATATGTAGTTAAGATTAGTTTATTTCAGATATTTTCCACTGTAATTATGTCATTATAGCACATTATTTTATTTTAATTCCATTTATACTTTGTTCTTATAAATATGTTTAACATGTGTTCTAAGATAATAGTCTTCATATGTGTCTGTGCCTATTTTGGCATGTGGTTTATGGTTTTATACACTTGGATCTATTGATTTTTTTGCTTTTCATTTTTAACATTATTGAAGTATAACTGATGTACAGTGAGCTGCACAGATCTAAAGTCCACATTTTGATAAGATTTGACATATGTTTTACCCCCTAGAGATATGACCACAATTAAGATAATGAACATACCAATCATTCCCAACATTTTGCTTGTGATTTTTTTATCTCTCTTCCCTGCAACATCACCCAATTTTGCAATTTACAGCTAAGCATGGATCACTTTTCTGCCAGTATAGATTAGTTTGCTTTCTCTAGAAATTTATATAAATGTATTTATTTTCATCTGGTTTATTTCAGAATACTTTTTTTGAGATTCATCTATGTTTTTGCCTGTATCAACAGTTCATTACTTTTCATTTCTGAGAAAAATTCTCATATGATATTTGTCATTTCAATTTCATAGGCAATTATAAATAAAATTACTCTGAATGTTCATGCCAAAGTCTCTGAAGTAGCATGTATTTCATCTCTGTTGGATAAGTACTTGGGAGAGGAATGGCTGGGTCTTGGAATGTATGTTTAAATGGTTAAAAATGGCCAAATGTTTTTTTCAAAGTACTTACATGAATTTACAATTCCACAAACAGTGTAGGAGTGCATAATTTGTCCACATCCTTGGAATGCTCAGTTATTATACTCCCCAGGCATTTGTAGGTATGTAGTAGTATCACCTAGTAATTTTAGTTTGTGTACAACTAATAACTAATGAGGTTGAGGTCCTTTTGGTGTACCTACCATATATCTTCCTTGGTGAAGTGTCTGTTTAAATTATTGCCTATTCCATAATTTGGTTTTGCTTTTTCTTATTAATAAGTTGTGATAGTTCTTCATGCAGTCTTCATCCAAGTGTTTTGTTAGATAAATGATTGTCAAATATTTTGCTACTTTGTGGTATGTATTTGCCTTCTCTTAAACAGTGTCTTTTTTTTGTTGTTGTTTGCATGGGCAGGCACTGGGAATCAAACCTGGGTCTCTGGCATGGCAGGCAAGAATTCTGCCACTGAGCTATCATCACACCATCCAACAGTGTCTTTTTAACAGAAAATTTCTCAATTTTGATTAATTATTTTTTCATGAGTTATTAATGGATCATGCTTTATGTGTTTTGGCTAAGAAATTGTAGCTTAACCCAATATCAAAATTCATTTTGTGTTCATTTTTGTAAATAGTGCATGATAGAAGTTCATATTATTTAATTTGGATATCCAATTCTTCTGTAGCATTTGTTGAAGAGACTGTCCTTCTCCAATGAATTATTTTTTGCATCTCTATAAAAAGTCAGGGACCATAAATATGAGGGAGTACTTCAGACATCTCAATTCTTTTCCATCGATCTTGATTCTAATTAATGCAAAGATCACATTCTCTTAATAACCATAGCTCTATAGTACATGTTAAAATTAGATAGTGTAGGTCATACAATTTTGTTATTTTTTAGATATTATTTGTTTTTTCTAGGTCTATTGCATTTCCATTTAAGTCATAATCAGCTTGTCAATTTATATATAAATTAGGTTTGGGTTTTGGTTGGGATTTCACTGAGCCTAGGGATTCATTTGGGTAGAATTGAAATCAGCAATACTTAGTCTTTTGATCCAAGAAATTGGTATATACCTCCATTTGTAGGTCTCTTTCTAGACTTTGTCAGCAAATTTTGTACTTTCCAGTATACAGTTCTTTCACATTTTTTGTCAAATTTTGGCCTAAATATTTCATATTTTAGGGGTAGCTTTGAATTTTTACCTACTATTGATATTTTTGTTAACATACCATTAGATTTGGATTTTGCATGTGAAACTTCTTCCTGCAGCACTTAAAATCCCACTTGTTACTTCTGTTGATTTTTTTGTGTGTGGAAGATATGTGACTGTCTACATGGTAGATCTTGTTGAAAGCAAATGAAGACAACCATCCTCACCCATCCAGTAAATTTAAGCTTTTATCCCTTTTTTGACTTAACTGCTGGGCAATAACCACTAGCAGAATGTTGAATAGAAGTGACATTTGCAGACATCCCCGCCTTATCCTGCTCCTAGGGGTGAAGCATTCACTATTTCACTTCATTAACTGTGATATTACTTATATTTTATTGTAGATGTCTGTCTTAACTCTCTAGGACTGCCATGAGTATGTCCACAGTCTGGTAGTTTAAAACAATAGAAATTTATTGTCTCACAATCCTGGGATCTAGTAAACTGAAATTAAAGGGTAGGCATTTCCATGCTTCTTCTGAAGTCTGTAGGGTTCAGGCAGCGACTAACCTAAAATCTGCATCATTTTCTACCTTTGCAACATGGCCACCTCCTTTCCATCTCTCTCTCTCCATCTCTGTCCAATTTTAGATTAGGGTCCACCAAGTCCAGTTCCCCTCAAGTTAACTAACATTATCATCAAAGGTGTATTCCTTAATAGGGTTTTAACATGGTTGGGAACTATGACATGAAAAATCTTCCTGAGGGAGACAGTTCAACTGACAACCTTGCATTTTCAGAATCAAGAAATATTCTTTCTTTTCTCATGTGCTGAGAAATTTTATTGGAAATGGATGTGGGGTTTTTCAAATGCTTCTTCTGCATAATTTCATATAGCCATATTTATGCATATTTTTCCTTTTTAATCTCCCAATATGGTGAATTACATTGATTTGTTTTTCAAATTTGTTTCATGACATCATTAAATAATCATGATTTTAATTCTTCCTTTGCAATAGTTGTATATATTTTATTTATTTTTCCTGACTCTTTCCAGTGGTAAGGACATCCATCTTTTTCTTGAATTCAGACTCTGCATTTTTCATCAAGTAGACTGCTGGTTGTCAATTTGTGCAGAAATTCTTTTTCAGATTAAAAAATTCCTTGTCTGTTAAGAGATTTATTAAAAAGACTTGAAATTTTGAAAGGTATTTCTATATTTATCTTTTCAAATAATATTTCCTGGTTCCTTTGTTACTATTTGGGGTAAGAAAAAAAAATTGAAATGTCCACCATATGAATCTGAAACTTCATGCCATTTCAAGATATACTAATAATTTTAAGAGTACAAGTATTTCTGAAGCTGAGAAGGACTCAGCTCTTCATTTACACATTACCATGACCATTATTCAAGAAAATATCTGGGTCTTTAAGTATTGGCTGTGGTTTGAGCCATTTACATTCAAGGCATATTTAGCTCATAATTTCACAAGTACCTTCCATTATTTGTTTGTCATCAACATCTTCAATGTTTGATATAAGATAATAAAGCATACTAACATTCTGACATTGCCACACTGAATCATTCACAGAGAAATAGGAACTCCCTGCATAAGGTCTGTTAATATAACACCTTCCCTCTTGTGACTTTTCATGTTCCGTTTAAATTCAGTTACTCTTCTTCTTTCTTCACCTTTTTTATAGTCATTTAACTGAGTTTCTACTTTGTGAAGACAGATTTTATTTCCTTTTCTGGACGTTTGTTTTACATAGTGCATGCATTATTTGGAGTTTTCAAATTAACTTTACAAAATATTTTCTGATCCTGTGCCTTATCTGAAACAGGTTTGCATTTGCTTCTATCAGTATATTTACAAACTTTTGTTTTGTTATAGCACATAGCATTAGTAGAGAAATGAAAGTAACGATCAGGACATTGTTAGTCAGTTAAAATTACAATGCTATTCTCCATTGTTTCTCCCCAAACAAAATGATTTTTTCTTATGTACATAGATACATAGTGGCTCAGATCAGGATACTCAGTGACTCAGATTATGGCTACACACTATTGTTCAGTAATTTAGGATTCCATCTTGTTATGGACATAATCATAAACCAGACATCATTGTGCAGGTGTTCACAGGCAATGACTTTTGGAAATCATTATGTAACCATGCTCATCCACCTCTATGGAATTTACATGGTTTTTCTTTAGCAATCCCAACCAGTTACACTAAAGGAAAGAATCTTCAGCCTATTTATCCATGCATGATGTAGTGTTTTCCTAGCCTTGTTGTAATAATTTACCATAGACTTACTGCTTAAACAATAGAAATCTCACAGTTCTACAGGCCAATAAGCTGAATCAAAGTGTCTGCAGGTTTGTTTCATTTCAGAGGCTTTTAGGGAGAATTTGTTCTATGTCCAAGAATGCAATTGCTGGGTTGAAAGGTAAATCCATTTTAGATGTAAAAGGAATTGCTAAACTACTTTCTTAGGTTAGCTGTATAATTTTTCATCAGCAGCAGGTATGTATGAGTGATAGTGTTTCTCTGCATCCTTGCTCACCAGCCTTTTGTGGTATCATTATTTTTATTTTACTCATTCTAATAGAGGTGTAGTGAATCTATTGTGGTGAAATTTGCATTTCACTAATGACTAATCATATTGAACATTTTTTCATGGGTTTATTTGCTCTCTGCATATCCACTGCTGAAATGTCTGCTCCTATTATTAGTCCATTTTTACTGGAGATTGCTTTTTTTTAGTGGTGAGTTTTGAGAGTTCTTTATATATTCTAGAAACAAATATTTTGTAGGACATGTGATTTGCGATATTTCTTCCTAGTCTTTAATTTCTCTTTGCATCTTTTTACTACAGTCTTGATTTCTGTAGCTATATAATAAGCCTCAGCATAGAGAAGGGTGATCCCTCCCACTTCATTCATCCTTTTGGAACTTATTTTTGCTGTTCTATTGCCTTTTGCCATATAAATTTCAGAATAAGCTGTGTATGGATATGAAAAACCTTACTGAACTTTTCTTTTTATCTATTTATTTACTTTTTAAATTTTTTAATTTTAATTTTTTTACTGAGCTTTACTTAAATAGAGATAGCATGGATTCTATAGACCAATTTAAAGAGGTATAATTATTATCTTATCTTCTAATCCTTAAATTCAATGTGATTATCTGAGAATAGGGGTACTGTGATTGTTTATTTGTTTTTTTTCTCCTTGCCTCCTTTTACCCATTCTTCTATCTGTGAATTACTTATTTTCTGCTCTAGTAATCCTGCATTAAATGTTCTTTCCTTAATATTTTACAGGCTTTGTGACTATATAAAATAAATTAATGAATGAATGCTTCTCCAGTACAAGGGTACATACACACATACACAGATATTTATATGCATATATTTTGTCACATACACACATATACCGACACACATTTATTATTTTGTTCACTGCTCACATGTGAAAGGCAAGATGATATTAAACAAACTGTTCTACTTCTTTCACCAAAAATACCTCCTCAAAATACACTAAGCTTTATGCATATCTGTAATTTGTTTACTTTCTCCTTTATATTTATTCATCTTAGAAATTTGTTATTTTACCAAATATTTTCAGTCATTATTACTTCAAATGTGCTTTTTCAAACTTCCATCTACTGAGACTGTGAGTGCACATTCATTAGATACATCGTGCAATCTCACAACCTCCAAATACTGCATAGATTTCAAAATTTTTATGTTGTTCTAAATTAGGATAACTTCTCATGTTCAGTTTCAAGCACACTGCCACTTTCTTCTGCAAATCTGAAATCTACTCACAATTGTTTATTTCAGTTATTTTATTTTATTTACTTGAAATAGCATTTGTTTCTTTTTATGATTTCTATAGCTTGCTGTTATTTTCAATATTTTTAACATTATGACAATGTTTACAATGTATTTAAAAAAATTTTTTGCTGTTTCTAATGCAATTTTTTTAGATATTTTCACATACTATATAATCATCTGAATGATATAATATAATGGTTCACAGTATCATAATATGGTTGTGCATACTTTAATTTTTGAATATTTTTTTCTCTAAAAACATACATATGAGAATAAAAATGAAAATGAAAAAATAACACTCAAAACATCCTAGACCCCTTATCCCTTCTAATATTTATTTATTATTTGTCCTTTCTTATACTCATCTGTCCATACACTGGATAAAGGGGCTGTCAGCCACAGGTTTTCACAATCACATGGTCATGCTGTAAAAGCAATATAGTTAAACAATCATCTTTAAGAATTAATCTATTGAAACACAGCTCAGCAACTGGTATTTCCTTCTATGTATTCTAATACTGTACAAACTAAAAAGGGATAGCTATATAATGCATAAGAATAACCTTTATAATGACCTCTCAACTCTATTTGAAATCTCTCAGCCACAGAAACTCTATTGTGTTTCATTTCTAGTCACCATTTTGGTCAAGAAGGCTTTCTCAATCCCATGATGCCAGGTCCAGGCTCATCTCTGGAAATCAAGTCCCACATTGCTAGGGAAAATTTCACCCCTGAGAGTCAAGTCCATGTAGATGGAATGGTGGGGTGGAGGGAGAAGCTGGGCAGTGAGTTTAACTGCATTGTTGGATTTGAGAGAGAGGTCACATCTGAACAATGAAAGAATTTCTCTGGAGATGACACTTAGGTATAATTATAATTATATGCAAAGGTAATAATAAGTATTTTCTTGCATAATTTCATATGGGCAAGCACCAAGATTGAAGGTTTGACCTATTAAATTATTAGTCCCCAATGCTTCTGAGGGTATACAGAATTCCCCAGGTGGGAAAGTTTTATATTTCCACAATTTTTCCCCAGTTCCTCAAGGGGACTTTGCAAACACATTTTTATTTCTGCCCAGATTACTCTGGGATTTATTAGGGTGTCACAATAACCTGTACAAACCAACAAGAGTTCACTTATTATTCATGTTCCCATGTGCTTATGGTGTCGAGTAAACTGACCACACAAATTAAATTGGATAGTTTGCTACACAAAATATAAATTTTGCTCCCAATAATTCAATCTTCCTTGGGTCTCCAACGGAAGTTGAAGTTTTAAAACATTGTTAACATGCCATGCAAGAGACCCAGGTTCAATTTCCAGTGCCTGCCCACGGGGAAAAAAAAATCCCAGATCATAAAAGACAAAAAGAACAAAAGGGCGGGCCATGGTAGCTCAGCAGGCAGAATTCTCGCCTGCCAAGCCAGAGATCTGGGTTCAATTCCCAGTGCCCGCCCATGCAAAAAAAATAAAAACAAACAAACAAAAAAAACACATAGTTAAAATCATCCTTTACCCTTTAGTCTGATTTAATATAGTTCTAAACAGATCTGCTTCATTTACAGTCCTAATTGAAGTCTGATCTCTTTTTCAGCTTTTTACAGTTGCTGTATGGGGTAGTGCAGACTTTCATAGCTGCAGAACTCTAGCTCTCAGTCTCAGGTGTCAGACAGACACCCAAAGTTCCAGAACCAAGCTCATTATTCACAAAGAGAATTCAGAAATCATGTCAGAATTTAGAAATAATGGTTACAGTTCAGGAGTTGCTGTGACTGCTGTAAGAACTTACACTCTAGGAACAATTACAATAAGCCTTCCACTTGAATTTAATTCTCAGCATTTGAATGTTTTAGTTAGTAAATATCAGTGAGACTTTATAATATTTGTCCTTTAGTTTCTGGCTTTTATCACTCAACATACCATCCTCAAGGTTTCATTCCTCACAAATTCATTTGGTTTTGCAGCCACTCAATATTCCATGCTATGTATACACCACAGTTTGCCCTTCTGTTCATCAGTCTATGTAACCCTTAGACCACTTCCATCTATTGCAAATTGTGAATACTGCCACCATAAACATCAGTGTGCAAATATCCATTAGTATCCGTGTTTTCCAAGTATATACCTAATTACGGGGTTACAGGAGCATGCCCTATGCTTAGCTTCCCCGGAATCACCACATTGTCCTCCAGAAGGGCTAAACCATTTTATTTCCCTGCAAACACTGAATAGGGAACAGTGCATACACAATCCACATTCCCTCCAGAACTTATAACTTTCTGTTTGTTTTTTAAAAGTTTCATTTACAGAGCATACAATCCATCTTAAGTAAACAACCAATGCTTCCTGATATCATCACATAGTTATGCATTCACCACCACAATTTATATGAGGACACTTCTGTTTCATCTGTAAAAGAGGAATAGGAAGAAAAAAGAAGAAGAAAAGTATAAAAAATAGCAATAAATAAAATAAAATACAAAGTAGAAACAGTAAAACCAACACCAATATTCCTATTTCCTCCCTTATGTACCCTCTTGTTGAAATTTAGCTTTGTTTCATTTACTAGAAGCATATTACAATGTTCTTGTTAACAATAGACTCTAGTTTGCACTGATTATATTTTTTCCATATTCCATCCCATTTTCAACACCTTGCAGTGTTGACATTCATTTGTTTTCCCTCATGTAAAAACATTCTTATATTTGTATATTTAATCACCATCAGCGATCACTCTAGGTTTCCTTAAGTTATAAAGTCCTCATCTTTATTTTCTATCTTTCCTTCTGGTGTCATACATGCCTAACTTTTTCAACTATATGCACACTTATCTCTGTTCAGTGCACTTACAATATTGTGCTATACATTTCTGGATCTTTATAGTCAATCCTTTCAAACCTTCTGAACACTTTCAGCATCAAATGCCTGATCTCTACCCTGTTTCGATCTCTTTGTAACCTATATTCTCAACTGTAACTATCAACACTTCTCATTAATGTTACTTTATATTAGTGATGACATATAATATTTGTTCTTTTGATTGTGGCTAATTTCACTCAACATAAAATATCCTCTGGGTTCATCCACGTTGTTGCATACTTCATGCCTTTATTCTTCCTTATCGCTATGTAATATTCCATTGTTTGTACATACCATGGTGTGTTTACGCGGTTGTCTTTAGATGGACATTTACACTGTTTCTATTTCTTGGCAATCTTGAATAATGCCACTATTATCATCAATGTGCAAGTGTCTGTCTGTGGCCCTGCCTTTATTTCCTCTGAATATTTACCTAGTAATGAAGTTCTGGATCATTTGGAAATTCTATACTTAGCTTCCTGAGGAATTGCCAAATAGCCTTCTGAATGGTTGCACCATTCAACACTCCCCCTTATGGTGAATAGTGTGCCTTTCTCCACATCCTCTCCATCACTTGTAATTTTCTGTTTTTTTTTTTCTATAATGTCTTCTAGTAGGTGTGAGGTGGTATTGTAGTTTTGATTTGCATTTCCCTAATAGCCAGTGAAATTGAGCATCTTCTCATGTATTTTTGTGCAATTCGTATTTCATCTTTGGAAAAGTATCTGTCCATGTCTTTTGTCCATTTTTTAATTTGTGCTTTTCTGTCTTTTATGGTGTTGAGTTGTAGGTACTCTTTATATGTTCTGAATGTTATATGTGCTTTCTAAATATTATCTCCCATGCATAGGCTGCTTTTTTTACTTTTCTGACAAAGTCTGTTGATGCACCAATATGTGCAATTTTGAAGCTATTCGATTTAACTATTTCTTTTTTTCTTGCTCATGCTTTGGGTATAAAATCTGGCAATCACTACTATCACAAGGTCTTTACTTTATTTTCCACATTTTCTTTGAAAAGTTTTATATTCTTGGCTCTTAGGTCCTGGTCTTTAATTATTTTTATGTCATTTTTGTATATTTTTTTTATGTAAGATAGGCATCCACTTTCATTCATTGGATATGGATATACAGTTCTCCAAACACCATTTCTTAAAAGTGCTGCTTTGTTCAATTGAGATTGCTTGACTGACTTATCAAAGATCAGTTGTATATAAAAGACAGGGTCTATTTCTGAAAACTCAGTTTGATTCCATTGGTCACTGTATCTCTCTTTATGCTAGTGCCATACTGATTTGACCCCTATAGTTTTGTAATGTGCTTTAAGTTCAGGTAGTTGAGACCTACCGCTTCATTCCTCTTAAGATATTTTTTAGCTATTTCAGGTACCCTGCCCTTCCAAATAAATTTGGTTATTGGTTTTTCTTTTTCTGTAAAGTATGTTGTTGGCATTTTCATAGGCACTGCATTGAATCTGTAAGTCAATTTCAGTAGAATTGCTATCTTAACTATATTTAGTCTTCCAGTCCATGAATACAGTATGTCCTTCCATATTTAAGTCTTTGATTGCTTTTAGCAATTTCTTGTAATTTTCTGTGTATAGGTCTTTTTTTGCTTTGTTTAGATATTCCCAAATATTTTATTTATATTGTTGCTATTGTAAATTGATTTTTTTGTTGATTTCTTCCTCTGGATGCTCATTGCTAGTGTATAGAATCACTACTAAGTTTTGTGTGTTGATCTTAGACCCTGTCACTTTGCTCTGTTTATTTATTTGCTGTAGATTTGGGGGGATTTTCTAAATATAGGATCATGTCATCTGCAAAATGAAAGTTTTACTTCTTCCTTTCCAACTTAGATGCCTTTTATTTTCTTAACTTGCCTAATTTTTCTAGCTAGATATTCCAGTACAATGCTGAATAACAATGGGGATAGTGACAATCTTGTCTTTTTCCTGATCTTAGTGAGAAACTTTCAGTTTTTACCCATTAAGTATGATATTTGCCCTGGGTTTTCCTTATTTTTCCACTACCATGTTGAGGCAGTTTCCTTCTATTCTATTCTTTGAAGTGTTTTCATCAAGAAAGGATGTTGAATTTTCTTTAATGCCTTTTCCACATCAATAGAGATGATAATGTGGTTTTTCCTCTTTGATTTATTGATGTGCTTTTACATTAATTGATTTTCAGATGTCTAACCATACTTGCATATCTGGAATAAATCCTGATTTGTCATGGTGTATACTTCTAATGTGCTGCTGGATTCAGTTTGTGAATGTTTTATTGAGGATTTTTGCACATATATTCATTAAAGAGATTGGTCTGTAATTTTCTTTTCTTATATTATCTTTGTCTGCCTTTGCCTTTATGGTGATGTTGGCTTCATGGAGTGAGTTTAGTCGCTTTCCCTCTTCTTCAAATTTTTGAAGTGTTTGTGCAAAATGTATAATAATTCTATCTTGAATGTTTAGTAGAGTTCACATGTGAAGCCATCTCATCCTAGACCTTTATTTTTTGGGAACTCTACTTGTGATTGGTTTGTTGAGGTCATCTATTTCTTCTTGAGATAATGTTGGCTTTTCATACTTTTCTAGGAAGCTGTTAATTTCATCTACATTGTCTAATTTATTAGCATATGGCTACCCATTGTGTCCTCTCATTATCTCTTTTATTTCCTCAGGACCAGTAGTTATGTACCTTTTGACATTTATTTTGCTTACCTCTATCCTCTCTCTCTTTTTTTGTCAGCCTAGGTAGCAGTCTATTAATTTTAAGGATTTTTCCAAAGGAACCAATCTCTGGTTTTGTTGATTCTATTGTTTTCATGTTCTAAATTTTACTTATCTTGGCTCTAATCTTTGCTATCTCTTTTCTTCTGTTTGTTTTGGTTTCAGTTTCCTGTTCTTTCTCTAGGGGTAAACTGTTATTTCCTTGATTTTTGCTTTCTTCTTTTTTAATATGAGTATTAAGGGCAATAAATTTCCCTCAGAGTCCTACATTTGGTGTATCCCATAAGTTTTGATATGCTGTGTTTTCATTTTCCTTTGCCTCAAGATATTTACTGATTTGTCTTGTAATTTTTTCCTTGACCTACTGGCTGTTTAATATGTATTGTTTAGCCTCCATATATTTGTGAATTTTCTGGCCTTCTGCCTTTTATTGATTCCCAACTTCATTTCAGTGTTATTTGAGAAAGTATTTTGGATAAATTCAATATTTTTAAATTTGTTGAGACTTACTTTGTGACCCAACATGTGGTCTATCCTGGAGCATGATCCATGAGCACTTGAGAAAAATGTGTATCCTGCTGGTGTGGAATGTAAAGTTTCCATGGGGATGTATCTCTACACATTAAAGGTGGGGTTGCTTACTGGAGCCCTTAGGAGGTAACTATTTTGGAAAACACTTTAGTGCCAACAGAGTCCACACAGCCAGAAAACTTTGGAGATGCAAAAGGAAAATGCCCTTGAGGAATTCCTATGAAACAAGAAGAGGTTGGTAGCAGATGCTGCCATGTGCCTTCCCAGCTGAGAGAGAAACCCCAAACCACAGGCACTTTCTTTGAGCTAAGGTATCATCCTCTGACTGCCTTAGTTTGCACATTTACCTGACCTTTGAACTGTAAACTTGCAACTTAATGAATTATCCTTTTAAAAGCCAAGCCATTGCCAGCATATTGCATTCTGGCAGCTTCAAATTAAATTAAATTAAAACACCCTCTTTCTTGTCTTTTCCTATGTGCCTGTAGTGTTCCCTTTACTATTACTTGTAGAGCAGGTATTTTGTTCATGAATTCCTGCTCTCTCAGTGTCGATTTGTCTGAAAATATTTTAAATTTTCCGTCATTTTTTCCCCTCATTTTTGAAGGACAGTTTTGATGGATATAGAATTCTTGATTGGCAGTTTTTCTCTTCAGTGTCTTAAATACATCATACCACTGTCTTCTTACTTTCATAATTTATGCTGGGAAATCTGCTCATAGAATTATCAAGCTTCCCTTGTATATGATGGATTGTTTTTATCTTGTTGCATTCAGAATTTTCTCTTTGTCATCAACATTTGTCAGTCTGATTAATAAGCATCTTGGAGTAGGTCTATTTGGATCTATTCTTTCAGAGAATACTGTGTTTCTTAGATCTGTGATTTTTTGCCTTTCTTAAGAGATGGAAAATTTTCAGTGATTATTTTCCAAATTATTCTTTCTGCCTCTTCTACCTTCTCTTCTCCTTCTGCAACACCATAACATGCATAAACATTTGCTTCATGTTGTCATTCATTTCCCTGAGACCCTGCTTATATTTTTCCATTCTTTTCCCTATCTATTCATTTGTGTATAGGATTTCCAGTTGTACTGTCCTATAGCTCACTATTCCTTTCTTCTGCCTCTTCAAATCTGCTATTCTATGTCATCATTGTGTTTTTAAATTTTTTTTTTTTGTATAACATATATACAAAGCAAAGAAAGGAAAAAGCAATAGTTTTCAAAACACTCCTCAGCAAGTATTTACAAGACAGTTTCCAGAGTTTGTCATGGACAACCATACCATCATCTCAGATTGTTCCTTCTAGCTGCTCCAGAACATAGGAGGCTAAAAGGAATAAATATTTTTATCATCACAATCAACTTTTCTTCTTCTCTTTTGTGAAAAATAATATACATACAAAAAAAGCAATAATTTTCAAAGCATATCGCAACAA
>PVIY010056269.1:0-13381 GCA_004026745.1 Myrmecophaga tridactyla | reverse complement strand
GCCAGCAAAAAATAATGAATCACACTAGGAAAATTGAAGATATGGCCCAGTCAAAGGAACAAATCAACAATTCAAATGACATACAGGAGCTGAAACATTTAATTCAGAATATATGAACAGACATGGAAAATGTCCTCAAGGTTCACTGATGTTGTTGCATGTACTAGGACTTCATTCCTTCTTACGGTTGTAATATAACATTGTATGTAGAGACCACATATTGTTTAACTATTAGTCAGTTGATTGACACTTGGGTTGCTTCTATCTTTTAGCAATTGTGAATATTGACGTTATGAACATCAGTGTGCAAATATCTGTTTGAGTCCCTGCTTTCAGTTGTTCTGAGTATAAACCTAGCAGTGGGACTGCCAGATCATATGATAATTCTATGCTTAGCTTCTTGAAGAACTGGTAAACGATCTTCCACAACAGCAGATTTCTCCACATCCTCTTCAACACTTATAGTTATTTGGTTTTTTAATAGTGGTCATTCTAGTAGGTGTGAAAATGATAGCTCATTGTGACTTTGAGTTGCATTTCCCCAATAGCTATTGATGTTGAGCATCTTTTCAGGTGATTTTTAGCCATTTGTATTTCCTCTTTGGAGAAATGTCTATTCAAGTCTTTTTGCCCATTTTTACACTATGTAGTATGTCTTTTTACTGTTGAGTTGCAGGATTTCTTTATATATTTTGGACATTAAACCCTATTGAATATGTGATTTCCAAATATTTTCTCCCCATGAGTAAGCTATCTTTTCACTTTCTTGACAAAGTTTTTTGATATACAAAAGTCTAACTTTGAGGCTATCCAATTTATTAATTTTTTTTTCCTTCATTTGTGTTTCTTGGGTGTAAAGCCTAAGAAACCATAGCCTACCATAAGGTCCTGAAAAAGCTTCCATGCATTTTCTTCTAGGAGTTTTATGGTCCTGGCTCTTCTATTTAGGTTTCTGATCCATTTTGAGTTAATTTTTATATATAGTATGAGATAGAGGGTCCTCTTTCATTCTTTTGAATATGGATATCCAGTTCTCACACCATTTGTGGGAATGCACTTGGCAGCCTTGTCAAAAATCAATTGATAAGGGTGCATGGGTAACTTAATGGTAGAATTCCCAGGTGCCAAATGGGAGACCCAGGTTCCATTCCCAGCTCATTCACCATCTTCACCAAAAAAAAAAAAAAAGCATTCTGAACAAATTCACTATGATATACATATCACATATCTGCCTCTGTGTGGGTGTATGTATAGATATAGATACATGTATCTGTAGGGGGACACATAAAAAAATAAACTGATCATAGATGTGAGGGTCTATCTCTGAACTCTCAATTCAATGCCAGGGTTATACTGTTTTGATTACTGCAGTTTTTTAACATGCTTTAAAGTCAGGAAGTGTGAGTCCTCCAACTTCTTTTTGTTTTTCAAGATGTTTCTGGCTATTAGGACCACTTACCCTTTTTAATAAATTTGATAACTGGCTTTTCCATTTCTGCAAAGGAGGCTGTTGGAATTTTTACTGGAATTGCATTGAATCTAAATCATTTTGGGTAGAACTGACATCATAACGATATTTATCCACGTACACAGAACAACCTTCCATTTATTTAGGTTTTCTTTTTCTCTTTTAACAAGGTTTTATAGCTTCCTAGGTATAGGTTCTTAACATCCTTGGTTAAATATATTCCTAGTATTTAATTCTTTTAGTTGCTATTGTAAATGGAATTTGTTTTCTGTATTTCCTCTAATTTTTGCATGGTGATCTTGTATCCTACCACTCTGCTGAACTCTTTTATTAGCTCTAATAGCTTTGTTATAGATTTTTCATGTCTTTCTATATATAGGATCATGTCATCTGCAAATAGTGAAAATTTAACTTCATTTCCAATTTGGATGCCTTTTATTTCTTTTTCTTGCCTAACTGCTCTGGCTAGAACCTCTAGCATAATGTTGAATAATGGTGGTGACAGCAGATATCCTTGCCTTGTTCCGTATCTTAGAGGGAAGGCTTTCAGTCTTTCACTATTGAGTACTATGTTAACTGTGAGTTTTTCATATATGCCCTTCATCATGTTGAGGAAGTGTCTGTCTACTCCTATCTTTCAAAGTGTTTTTATCAAGAAAGGATGCTGGATTTTATCAAATGCCTTTTCTGCGTCAATCAAGATGGTCATGTGGATTTCCCCCTTCAATTTGTTAATGTGGTATATTATAATGATTGCTTTTCTTGTGTTGAATCTCCCTTGCATATCTGAGATAAAATCTGATCATAGTGTATAACTCTTTTAATGTGCTGTTGGAGTCAATTTGTAAGTATTTTACTGAGGATTTTTGCATCTATATTCATTAGAGAGATTGATCTATAATTTTCTTTTCTGATAGTATCTATATCTGGCTTTGGAATTAGGGTGGTGTTGGTCTCATAGGATGAGTTAGATAGTATCTCCTTCTCCTTTTTCTTTTTTTTGGAAGACTTTGGGCAGAATTGGTATTAATTCTTCTTGGAATGATTGGTAGAATTCACTTGAATCCATCTGGTCCTGGGCTTTTTTTGTTGGGAGGTTTTTGAAGACTGATCCAATCTCTGTCTGTTGAAGTCTTCTTTACTTCTTGAATCAGTGTAGATGGTTTGCATATTTCTAGGAATTTTTCCATTTCACCTAAGTTGTCTAATTTGTTGGCATACAGTCATTTTCAGTCTTCTCATATAATCCTTTTTTATTTCTGTGAGGTTAATAGTAATGTCCTCCCTCTCATTTCTGATTTTGTCTGTTTGCATCTTTTCTCTCTTTTGTTTTTTGTCAGTCTAGCTAAGGGTTTGTCAATTTTATTAATCTTTTTAACTAACCAATTTTTGCTTTTGTTAATTCTTTTGTTTTGTTCCCAATTTTATTTATTTCATACTCAAAGCAGCCCTATGAGGTAGGAACTACCACGGTACCTATTGTAGAAATTTGAGATTTAGAGTATGGTTAAATAACTCACCCCAAATCACACTCCTAAGAAGGGACAGAGCTGGCACCCAAGGCCAGATCTTTCAGCTCTGAACAAGGCCCTACACCATGAAGGACTTAGCATACTTTAGGTCCTATCCCCAGCCTCTGACTCCTAGGCTCTTTCTATTTACTATTCATGTATGCTTAGGAAAATCCCTAAACATCCTGAGGATCTGTTTTATCATGACTATAAAATGCAAATAACCACAACTCTCTATCCTTTCACTTTCATAGAGTGATGTGAGCTCAAAATGAAGCATTTGTGAAAACACTGAAAACTGCATAGAGCTCTGCTATCCTAGGACATTATTACTATCATCATCATCATCGTCATCCCATCATCATCAGTATTATTATTATTATTATCATTATTATTTGGGAGTAGTGAGTAGAGTATAAAGAAATTGGTATTGGGCATCCCAACACTTGGAGTAGAGTCCCAAGTCAATGTTTTCTGAACGAGTGATGATATTCAAATCACTTACGATCTCTGAACCACAGTTTTCTCATCTGCATAATGGGAATAATCATACCTGTCTCAGGGTGTCACTATGAGGATGAAATGAAATTATGTATGGAAAGATTAGAAAACAACAGGAAATATCTACAAAAGTACTCTGAAAGCCCAAGGACTTTCTAAATATAACATGGTCATATTTTTAAACATTAGTCATACCTTCTTCTTTTTCAAAGGTGATAAGTGCTTGTCCTTTTTGTAGCTCATAAGGAATCTGAGAGCTCACTTGAAATGAACAGGAAATATTTAAAACGTGGCTATCATTCTCAGGATTCTGTACCGATGCAAATTTCAGCTTTGTTTCAGTAATATCCTCTTTAATCTGATTCAAACAGAAATGTTTGATTAAAATTAAGACAAGAAATAATTTAAATCCTTCCAATGATAATGTAATTTGATCATCCAACAATTCACTCTCCATTGATTATAGAACCCTACAGAATATCAAGTGTGCTCTTATCTAATATTAACAACTGCTTCTTCCCAAGTAAGACTACTCAATCATGTAATCAAACACTAATCCTTTAACAGTATTTCAAAGATGAAATTTTAAGTATAAAAGTCTCTCACTTTTTCTAATCAATGTTTAAACTGATCAATACTATATGGTATTTGATTCTAAAGCCTACATAACTCATGCAGATGAATATCTTTTAAACAACTGTGCCAATAACTGGTTATTTCACAAACAAGCCATTTGACAGTATGTTTAATCTCACTGCGAAAAAGTATAAAATCTAGAGTCAGGTATGTGTTAAGGTTATTTTGATAGCAAACACAGATAATTTAATCTGAAAAGGAGGATTCCTGAATTACATTATTTAAAATTTATCATATTTAAATTCTCCCTTCCCCAATACCTGCCCATTACTTATTTTTAAATTGTGGTAACATCTATACAACACAAAATTTGCCACTTTAATTTTTTTAAGTGTACAATTCAGTGGCATTAGTTACTTTACAATAGTGTGGAACCATCACTGCTTTCCCTTACTAAATATTTTTCATCACCCAAAACTCAGACTAGCACCCAGATCAAGAAACAAAAGATGACAAATACCTAGAAACCCCTCATTTCCTTCTAGTTCCTTCCAACCTCCAAGACTGACCATTATCCTAGTTTCTAACATCCTGCTTTTGGGCTTTATTTAAATAGAAGTACGTGGTTTGTCCCCTTTAGGCCTGTCTTTTTTTGCTCAACACTGTGTTTCTGAGATTCATCCATGTGTGGTATGTCATTATAGTTTGTTTGTTCTCACTGTTGTGTAGTATTTTACCATTGTATGACTATTCTCCAATTTATTAAATCATTCTACTTTGGACGGACAACAGGCTTTCAATTTGGAACTATTACCAATAACGGTGCCATAAATAAAAGCATAATATTTTTAAAGTGAATTCTGTATAATTAAGTTGTCTTTTCTAAAAAGTGGTGTCCATTAAAAATGTGATACATAAAATAATTAAAGAAGTACCTGGAAGCCTCTGGTGCCCTCTTGTAACTTAACTTCAAGCTCTTGGATCTCCTCCTTTAGCTGAATATTTTCCTTCTCAATTTTACTAATTAATTCCTAAAAAATATCAAATGGTACCAGAAAAGTAAACATCCCTGAACTCATTTTTTCTAAATAACTGAAAGAAGTAAAATTTCTCTCACAACATGTCTGAAGTAAAGCAAAGGAAGGCAGTAAACATGACAGAATAAATATGATCATGTGAATAATACATTTGTGAAAGTTTTATATCATCACCTGTTGATTCTCATAACATGGCCAAGTATTATTATCCCCATTATATGAACAAGAAAACCACTTTTCACATTTGACCAAAATCACAGAAATTTTAATAGTGGAGCAAGGATTGAGATCCAGATCTTCTGTATGGTAGTTCAGTACTCTATCAGCACCTTTCCTAGCTATTTGTGACTATGATATGACTTAATTGAGAACACAGGCTACTACACTGAGGCAGCTCTTTGGTTGTTTTTTTAATTAGCCATGATTTCCATAGAACCTAGAAAACAACTGCCTCTAGATTGCAAGCATGAAGCCACTTTAAGCTACCGGGGCCTCCATTCCCCCTTGGGGCCTGACCAGATCATGCAAACTCTTAACTTCCAGGTGCAAATCAAAGAAATAAGAGAATGAGAATATAACTATTGGAAGTGAAAGAGTTTTGAAAAATCTAACATCCTTCCAAATTCAAGACGGTAATGAACAAAAGGCACATATGAACATGCTTCACTGAAAAACTACTAGATGTAAATTTTAATAATATCCAATAATATTCCTTTTTACCTTATTTTCTTCACATTTTGTAAATTGCTCTGACCAAAGTTCCTTTAAAAATCGTCTTTGGTATTCTTCATCCACTTCCATGATTCCCTAATTACTATAAAAAAGAAATATTAAAGTTGTATATGTACACACGTTCAAGAAGAAAGAATAACTTTTTTCCTTTTATGAAGAAAACCTCTCCTTTGCTGCATCTTTTTTCTTATCAAAGTCTTTATATCACATGGCTTATATTGAAACAAAATGTATATTTTAAATAACTTTCACACGTATAAATATGAATTCTAAAAAGCCTTTACTTTTCAACACAATAATATACATAAAATAATGGCTATGAATGTTCCTTTGTGGTGTATCTCCCAATCATTTGATGCTCATTTGAAAAAATGACTTTAATCTTCTTGACTTTTTTTTAAAGGTTTTGTTTGAATTATTTAATTCTCATTATATTTAGGACCAGGCTCTCCCCAAATGTTAAATAGAGTAAAAGGGCCTCCAAAACACCCTTCCTCTACATAGGGGTTCTTAACCTGGAGTTTTAGCACACACATCTCCACCAGGTGGGAAAAAAACTGTATCTTGATTTCCAATATCTCTAGGCAACAAGCACAGTAGTATTCATAGCACCTGTGACCTAATTATCAATATAATGCACAGACATTTGCAGAGAATATTTTAATTGCTGCGGATATTTTGAAATCCTATTTATGCTTAATGCTGCCTTTGAAGAAGGAGGAAGGGAGCCGAGAGCCAAAGAAGGTGGCAGCCTCTAGAAGCTGAAAAAGACAAGAGAACGAATTCAGCCCTAAGAGCCTCCAGAAAGAACCGTAGCCCTACCCACACTTTTTAGGTTAGCCGAGTGAGACCGGCGTTGGACTTCTAACCTACAGAATAAAACAGCAATGCAAATCACCACCACCCATTAGCCACCTATTTCCCTAATTTTGTGATATCATTATGGCGGTTAATATATAAAATTAAGGAATCCCTTGTCCTACGGACTATTTCCAGAGATACTGCAAGAATAGTGGGGAAACAGATCCTTTTAAGTTTCGATTTCCTTAACGAAGGAAAGCAAACTATGGGGGCAGGATCTCGAGGTCGGAACCGCACAGAAAAGAAAAGGTGGGCCCGGGGCTGGTGCACCCCTGGGCGCCTAGGTCGCGTGCGGCTGCGACCCCGGCCACCCGCACGCAGGAGGCCGGGGCCGCCCCGCCAGAAGGGCGGAGAACAGCCGCCCGGCTCGTCTCGGACGAGCGCTCGGGCCGCGCCGTGTCGCCTCTGCGACCTTCCGCTCCACGCTCGGTCTGTTTCCCGAGGCTACTAGTGGCAGGGATGGCAGCCTCACTGGGCGGGAGAAGCGGACCCCCACTCACCCGCGTCAGCCCGCAGAGCACCGCGGCCCCACAGCAGGCAGCGTTCCGGGCCCCAGCGCGCCGGCCCTTCCTGGAAATCACGTGCGGCGGAGCGGGGAGGAGCTCCCGTCTGGCTTTCAGCCGAGAGCCCCAGCGGCCCCGCCCGGGTCGCCCGGAACCAGGGCGGAAGCGTCCCCTAGGCTTCGGCTGCTGGCGCTGCCTTGTCTGGCCGCGTCTAGGGACTTCGAAAGTGCCATTCCGGAGTAGGTGTCACTCAGATTAACCGCTTCGTTCCTCTAAACAAAAGAAAAGGGGGGGGGGGGTAGAGAAAACTGCACAAATGGTGGTTTTCTTTAAAACTAACCACCACTGAGAACGCCAAACCTGGTGTTGCCAGTGATTTTAGATTGTGTCAGTAACAACTACAAAAAAGTTGTAACCAATTTCGCTTTTTTGATTTCTAAAACATCGTTCATTTGTTTTGTAATTATCCCAAAACTATTCCTGAAATTTCCATGAACACTAATTTTAGGACTTGTTTTTAAAAATCATTTGTGTGTGTGTATCACGGGAGTGTATTGTTGGGAAAGTGGATAGAAACCAAATAAAGTCAATGAACAGTGCATAAAGAGTGCCTTACAAATTGTAATTCTCGTAATTTATTGGTGCGTATGACCTTAATCTACAAATTTAACAGCCAGCACAGAGGATCAGCGTTTCTGTGCGTCTTTTGCAACATCCCCTGGGTTATGAAGTTGGGAAAGCTGCGGTGTTACTTGGTTTCTATGGCCCATGACCCTTGAAAGTTTTCTTAGAGTCTTTTGTTCTGTTGTGAGACTTGTAAACAAATACTTCATTAGGTGTGAATGTTTCTTTTGAAAATAAAAACATCTGGCTTATTTCAAGAACTACAGTGTTCCTTTTAAAATGTTTTTATTGCAATATCTTTACAATATTTCTTAATCCCACACAAAGAACCACCCCACAGCTGTACTTGGTGGGGGGGGGAGGAGGGAGGATGTATCAAAATGACTTAAGCTGTGAGTTTTATAACACTATATAGTAGTTTAAAATCTAAAGCAACAAATTAACAGAAGTATGTCAAGAAAGTTGATGGAATCTATTCCCAATTGTTACTTTCTTAAAAGTGGAATTTCTAAAAGGCTTGGGGTGGGGGGGCACTGCCGGCTGGGTAAGTGGTGAGGTGCTCATGGGCCCAGTTAGAATGTACAAAAACTCCATCTGCTGCAACTTGAAAAAAGAACTACTTTTCTTTTGTCTTGACATTTTAGATGGAGCATGAACTCTAGGGGTTACTTAGTTCAACTTTGTTTCTTCTTTTATTTCATGTTTGTTTTGAATGAGAAGGTACTAAGCAGCAGAACCATGGTCTGAACAGGAAAGTCCACCAGTCCAATGAGCTAATATTGACTCAGATCCTGTTAGGTAGAAACTGAACAAAGGCCAAACTGTGCAGATAGTGGAGAAGCTTTTTTGGATACCTACATTCTTTAAGCTGAGCCATGTGCTAAAACCTGAATTCAACTTAGCTTCAAATCAAGTACTGTGAAAAGTGCTAGGGATCTAAAGATGAATATTCAGCTCCTGGACATTTTATTAAGTCTTCATCTACATAGAACTCCTGGGCATTTTATAAACCTTTTTATTTTGCCAACAACTATATGAGATATAGGTATTATCCCCATTTTGCAGATAAGGTAGCTAAGGCTTAAAAAGGGTAATCCTAAATCAAGTTAATATGTGGCAATATTGATATCATGCTCTACTCTTGACCATGAAACCAATGCCCCCCCAAGCTATGTTCTATAGTACATGGGGAAGAGGGAATTCTGTGGTCAAATAGGATTGGGAAATGCTGAATATTAGGTTCACATTTGGAGTTTCACAATGCTCTTCAGTTTATTCAGAGTTTTGAGAAGCATTGCAGAAGAAAATTAAAGCACACATTAAAAAGTTTAATTTTGTTCAACCCGGAATTTATCAATCTAGTTTGACCACTAAATCCTTTTTTTCAAGGAACAGATTAATATTAAACTTCTGAGGAGGTTCTTGTGGGGTAATACTTTACTAAATTACACCATCTACTAATATAAAAGTTATTAATATAAAAGTGTCTATCATGCGCTCAATAAATGTGTTAAATATTATGTCACATCTGAGATGCAGCATTCTGTGCCTTGGACATCTCATGTAAAACTACACAGCAATGACAGCTAAGTTTTATATTACACAGTTGTCTCTCCCACTTGATGGTAATGAACTACCAGAATTCCCCCATAAACACATACACACCAATAAGTGTTATATCCAATGCAATGTGTGCTATGAAAAGGAGGGAGACCAGAGTGGCAGAACACAAAGGAGAGCATGGCCCTCTCTACTTCAAAAGGTCAGGATTTCTTTTACAAAGCAGCTAACAATGGGACTGAATCTTAGACATGGAGTAGTAGAGACAAAAGTTCAGATGGAAAATTCCAGAAACAATTTAAGAGGTATGAGAACTTAAAGGGCATGCAAACTATAATAAAAATACATGATATCTACTATATTATAGTCCGCTTACAGAGTTAGGACTTGCCATACATTGCAATCCCCTGTATCAGAGTTTCCAATTTATGGCCTGCCCTACAGAATTCAGTCTAGCCAGCCCCATGGTCACATGAGTCAATTCCTTATAATATATATATTTATATATATCCTGTCAGTACTCATTTTCTGCAGAACTCTGACTAATACAGACTTATCTTGTTGAATTTGGCCTGAGCCACTAATTTATCAAATAACCAAAATAATCAGCCATGAAATTCTGTTGTGTTTAATTGTACACCACGTATGGAATGTTTGTATGTTAAGAATGTTTGTGTGCTTGTATAGTTTTATTAATAAAAATATTTTTTTTAATTCTGCTGTGTTAAAGTATTTAGAAAATGAAACTACTGTCTTTGACAGTGCTGTGAAGGGGAGCTTCTAAGCATATTACTTATTAACTAGAGGTTCAAAAACAAACACTGGTCCTTAATATCCAAGCCTTATAGGACACCAAACAATATTATATTAAGGAAATTATTTTAAGGAAATCTGGGCACACCACTAATGTTTTCTTGCTTTGTCTAATTGCAAACTGACAACTGCTACTGATTTAACTCTCACAATGAACTGATGGTAGGAAAAGCCCAATTGTTGGCTGAAACTTAAAACACTGGGGGAAAAAAAAACACAGGAAAAAAAAAGCTATAATATCCTTGAGTTACTTGGAGACTTAGAGAATGTAAACTTGGAATGTTGAAAAAAATCTAAATATGAAATTCTGAATATGATCACCCAAAATCCCAAATGAGAAAGAATAGAGTAAGTCATCCAAATAAATTAATGCAGCTCCTAAGAGAGCACGGATTTTAAGAAAACATACATAAAAATACTGAAACACCTAAAGAAACAGAAGAAATTTATTTTGCTTGACTATCTTTGTTTTTTGTTTTTGCAATCTGTAGATTTGTTTTTGCCTAAGGGGCTGGATAAGAAAATCTTGAAATTGCCAAGCAGCAAGTTTTGGGTTGGTGTTGAGCAAGTTGTTTCTGTTTATTTCCCTGGCTCGAATAGTACTCCACATGAGATGTCAGTTTGTTGCAACAAGGAAGTTCACTAGTCTATTCAGAATGTTAAAAAATATAAAGAAAAAAGCTCAACTTTTTGTTCAAATTTAAATTTCTTTTCTGTCATGTAATCAAATGCAGGAACATAATTTCCGCTAAGACATAATTAGTGGAAACATGATTATAAACGAATTCTTTTGATTTCTCTCAAAATGTTTGCCACAATTATAAGAAAGGGAAAATGTGGTTATGGGCAAGAAGAAGGCTGTAGCCCAGTGCCTCTCAAATATTAATGTACATACGAATTAGCTGGGAGTCTTGTTAAAATGTAAATCCTGGTTCCACAGGTAGTTAAGGTAGAAATTTTGCATTTTTAACATTTCCAGGTGATCTGTGCTGATTCTTGAACTACACATAGGACTACATTTTGAATAGCAAGGCACAGACCAATAGGTTCACCAAAAAAAGAGAATAACCAGGAATGATCATTCCAGTGAAAGAATTCTATGTGCTGCTTGGCTCTGCCTTTCCCAGCTCAGTCATGGAGCACAGGGTCCTCTTCCTGTTTTCCAGCCTCGTTGGTAGGTTCATGGATGGAAGGCAAGGCATCTCCATGCATCCATGGTGCTCTTTTCCTGAGGAAAGAAAAAGAACAGCTATTCCTGTCTTCTGAGCCATCTCCTATGAGAGCAACGGCTCTTGCTTGCAGGTAGGCTGCTTGTACAATTACTCTGAGAAGAGAAGGAAGGAATAAAACATGGGGATGACTGGTCAAAACAACTGCAGGAGAGTGGAAAGAGGAAGTATGGGGAAGCCAGAAAAGAACAAGACTAGTGTATCTTGGAACTTTGGAAGGAAGATTCTTTCCTCTTTCATTAATTATTCATTTCAATTTATTCCAAATGGCTTCCCCTAGTGTCCAGTGTAACAAGATAGAATAATCTCACATGCAGGACTCATTTTTGAGAACATAACATCTGCATGGGGTAGTTTGATGATGTCAGATACACACAACCAGAGTTGATTCATTCCTCTCAGTGCTTAAACTCCACCAGGTAAATTATAAGTAAAGACAAACTTCATTCCCAATAAAATAAAATAAAAAGTGATTGTCCAATGTTATTGTTTGGAATGGAATTGGAATGGAAACATGATTGCCTTTGGGAGGTTGACCTCAGGTGTTTTTCAACCATTTAAAGTCTAACTCCGGACTCTGGTGCTAATACTCAAAGCAAAGTTTTCTTGGGTGGATGAAAACAGCTGTTTGGGTTGGCTTATGATTGAAGGTGGCATATGTAATAATTCTGATACAATAGGTGCTCAAAAATAGTAGTTCTAATCATATTTCCCTTTAGTTTTCTGAGGCGCAATTGTGTGGTTTCCTCAAATGTAAAAATGAAGCTGAGAATATTTACCTAACAATTATGGGGTGTTTTGTGACAATTAAATAAGCTAATTGTACATAAAAATGCTTTTCGAAGAGTAAATGAAAAGTAAAATAATATTCTAATACTAATATTGTCTTCTGGTTTTAAACTCCAATTAGAAGAGTTGATTTCAGGGGTGATGCGAGAGGAGAGACCAACTAGATAACCTGAACAATAAAATGTAGGAGGTTGATAATACCAACAAAACAACTGCATAAAACCACACTGAATGTGCTCTACATGACACTTCCTGATGTTCCCTAGAATTGTGCAATGCATTTCTAGGGAGGGATACTGGGTTGGTAAGACATTGTTGGTCACTGGTCTAGAATGGGATAGAACAAGTAAGTCAAATAACAGGTCTAAGAATCACTCTCTCAATTATTTTTGTCATACTATTTTATGAACTGTACATAACAGGGACAGATAGTTTGTGAGTGCCAGCTTTGTCATTTAATCTCCATTCTACTGCCTGAAAGTGTCCCAAGCATCAGTGCTACCTTTTCCCAGTCTTCACTGAGTCCCTTCTGAACTGATCTGTCCTACTCCTAGGGATGGTGTGACTAAATGGCTCAAATTTCTAAAACTCAATTTGAACACTCTGCCCACATTTCATCCAGTGTGCCACAGCCCTCTTTTCCTCCACACATTCTTGCATTAAAATTCATATTTGATTGCTTCGTCCCCACAGGGCTTTTCAAGATGGCTACTTTGTACCCTGAATTTACCCTGCTAATGACTCCCTCTCTCTTTTCATCCTCCACACCTTCCCAGGTTATACTTCTAAAAGTACTCTTTTCATCATATCGTCCCACACCTTAAATACTTACAGATAGTATCCAATATATAAAGTCCAAACTCCAGAGTTTAAGATGACATTCTGTTTTCGTTTGTTAATGCTGCCAGAAATGCAATATACCAGAAATAGGTTGGCTGTTATAAAGCGAATTTATTAAGTTACATGTTTACAGTTCTAAGGCTACAGATATGTACAAAACTAGGGCATACAGAGAAAGACACCTTGACTCAAGAAAGGGCCAATGACGTTCAGGGTTTCTTTGTCAGCTGAAAGGCACATGGTGATGTCTGCTAGCTTTCTCTCCAGACTACTATTTTCAAACACCTTCTCCAGGGGTGTTTTCTTTTATTTATTATTTTTTTAAACTTTTTTTATT
>PVIY010056268.1:0-13378 GCA_004026745.1 Myrmecophaga tridactyla | reverse complement strand
ACAAACAGAAAAAAAAAAATTTTACAGGCCATACCCCTTACTGATCCCTTTCATTGATCACTAGCATTTCAAACTAAATCTATTTTAGCATTTGTTCCCCCTATTATTGATTTTTATTCCATATGTTCCTCTCATCTGTTGACAAGGTGATAAAAGGAGCATCAGACACAAGGTTTTCACAATCACACAGTCACATTGTGAAAGCTATATCATTATATAATCATCATCAAGAAACATGGCTACTGGAATACAGCTCTACATTTTCAGGCAGTTCCCTCCAGCCTCTTCATTACATCTTGGATAACAAGGTGATATCTACTTAATGCATAAGAATAACCTCCAGGATAACCCAGGCAACATTTTTAACACATGAACAAAATATCACCTATGAGGGACTGACGAACATTGTATTTCTATAGATTTGATATTCTGAGGATACATCACTTATGCAATATTACAGCCAACAATGCATATTACCAATTAAAATCACAAGGAATCAGCAAACAAAAAAGTGAGAAAGTTCTATTAAAAAAAAGTGGAAGGAAATACTGTATTCTTCAAAAGTGTCAATGTGATAAAAGACAGAAAAGCTGTGGAAACTGTTCAGATTATAGGAGGCTAAAAAGACATGAGAATTAAGCATTTGATCATAGACTGGATCCTCTACAGGCAATATGCTATGAAGGACATTACTAGGTCAATCAACAAAACTAGGATATAAATTGGATTAAAGAAAATATTGTAATAATGTCAATTTCTTAAGAAATGCATCCTGCAAAGATGGTTGAATCTGAGTAAAGACTATACAGGTGTTCGCTGCAATATTTTCATATTTGCGACTTATGCTAAGTTTGATATAATTTCCACATAAAAAGCTAAAAGATTGGCTTTGAGAAACAATTTGATTGATTGAACTAATCGGGCAGGTTCCGAGACTGCCACAATCCTTGAGACAATGTTATGGAAACATCATGGATCCGAAAGCCTAACCCAATCCCAGCGCCCAGCATTTGTGATCCTTGGAAAGCCACCTAAGCCTCTCCGAGCTTCAGCTGCTCTACCACGGAGAGCTCTTGGAATGATCAAAGGAAAGAATGAATAACAAAGCCTTTCATGAATTACGATATTGACGCGACATGCCAATGTGGAAGAGGAAAGATGTATCAATAAGGGGGACGGAAGCCATAACTGCTTATCATGCCTCTAAAACTGCGTGCGCCGAACTGCCACTTTCCACTGGCCACCTCCGCGTTGCGCACACCTACGCCTCTCCAGGTGCAGAGGCTGCCCAGAGCGCGCAGCCGCGGAAGTCGGCCGCGCGAGGCCCCGCCCCCGCCCCCGCGCCGGGGCCGCGGCCTCGCCCTGGTCCCGCCCCCTGTCGAAGGTCTTCGAGGGATCGCCCTGGAAACGCATTCTGGGAGGAACCGGCAGCCGCCAATGGGAAGGGAGCGAGTGCCACGAACCAGCCAATAAGGAGGGAGCAGTGCGGGGTTTAAATCCGAGGCGGGGCCCGCTGCTCCCGGCGTGCTGCGGAGGAACGGCTGTTGCTCTTGGTCCCCAGTTGGTCCGGGGCTCCCGGGTTCTGCTTCTCCCTCTGAACTGCTCCCTGGTGAAGAGGAAGCCATGGCACTCCGAGTCACCAGGGTGAGTTGCTGCGAACCGTGAGCAAGCGTGGCCTTCCCCCCGTGCCCCCTGTCCTCCTCGGTCGCCTGCCGGAACTCCCCGACTAGGCAAGGACCGGGCAGCGATTTGGGGAGGAGGACGGAAGGTCTCAGAGAGAATGCCCAGGGCGCCTTGTGTGCTGGGGGAGGTGGGGAGCAGTCAGGACGGAGAGAAGGCGAAGAAAGAACTGGAAGGGCCTTGAGAAGTACTGGTAGTGGGGAGGGGGGGACTGTAGAGTTGACGGAAAGCCTTTTGTAAAAGGTGATGGAGGGCCGCTGAGTAAGCCCCCAAACTCCCTTCCTGGAGAAAAGGTGCCTGCAATCGGAGGCTTTTGTTTCGGTTTTCTTTCAAATGTAGATTCACGCTAATTTTAGAGTTGGCCCGAACTCCCCGAAAATCCCTCAGTCGGTGAGTGAAGTTCCGGGAGGGAAATAACTTGTGTCACAGCCTTAGAGAAGACCCCGAGACCCAGTTTTCCCCTCCCAGCAATTTCACTCGGATTTCCGCCTCTCTTGTGCCACACCTTAATTAACCCTCGACTCACCCCGGCCGGGCTTGAGCAGCTCTAAAGTGATCTTGTTTCTTGCAGAACACGAAAATTAATACTGAAAATAAGACGAAGATCAGTATGGCCGGCGCAAAGCGAGTACCTTTGGCCACTGCTGCAGCTTCCAAGACAGGGCTGAGGCCAAGAACAGCTCTTGGAGACATTGGTAACAAAGTCAGTGAACAGCCACAGGCCAAAATGGCTTTGAAAAAGGTAACTTACCTTCCTGGCCTAATTTCTCCGTAAAAACCCACCTCGCAACTGTGGCTCTTGATGGTGGAATATTCCATTCTTTTCCTTTCATCTACAGGAAGCAAAAACTTCAGCTATTGGAAAAGTTATGGCTAAAAAACTACCCAGACCTCTGGAAAAAGCAGCTTTGCCTGTGCCGGAGCCAGAGCCAGAATACGAACCAGAACACGAACCAGAACTGGAGCCCGTTAAAGAAGAAAAATTTTTGCCTGAGCCTATTTTGGTAAACTCATTGTTACCTATTTTAGTGTTCTTTCCCCTCGTTTGACTAATGCATGGGATAACATTTGAATACTAATAGAACATTTTAATTCATACCCTGAGACAGGCTCTATTAAGTACTTTTCATGCATTAACTTGCCTAATCTTCGCATATACTCTCTCAGGTAGCTGTTATTACTTCTACTTTTTAGATAATGACTTAGAGAGGTTATAAGTATCTTTTCCAGAGTCATAAAGCTAATAAGTAGCACGTTCAGGACTCAAACCTAAGCTGTCTGGCTTTAGAACCTGTGCTTCTAAATGCTCTTCATTACTGCCCACCTTTGTTAATGGTATTAAGTAGTAACCGCCTGGAGCAAAGATTTTGCTGACCAAGTTCAAACCATTCATATCTCAAATTTCTTGACTGAAATACAGAATAGTCTCTTAAATCTTTTTTTGGTCACCTAGTTTCCTTAGGTATCCTGTGTTAGTGTGATTAGATCACTTCATGATAATACCAGAATTAAATAGGTTTGTATCTTCTGTTCAGGTGTGCCTCTGAAAAGTTGTTTAGGGCTGACTTTTCCAGCAATTCTAATATAATAAAAGAACTTGCTAAGAAAAAGAATTTTAATTCAGATTTTTTATCCAAGAAAAATGACAGGCTTGGTAATACACTTGAGGAATAATATACTGCTCCAGTTTTAGGAGCCTTAAAGGTGGGAATTTTCTTTTTTTTAATGTGTTCATTGGATAATTAGCCTGTAACATTGGAATGTATGAAGGTATGAGGTAGAAAGAAAATGTAGCTAGCTCTTCAGAAGTAGGCAAGAAGATGAATTAACAAGCTAGGCTCAAAAACCAGGACTTTTTATTAAATATCAGATACATAAATATATCTACTCCTCTGAAAGAAGGACAAGCCATCTAGAAAAGGGGCATTGTACAGATATTGTAATGAAATGTATTCCAAGGCTCTAATTTTTAAAACTTAGGAGGTTGGGAAAATGATCTATTATCATCTAGTTATTCAACCTAGATGTTCATATCTAAGGGTAAGAGATTTGAAGCCTCTTTGCTTTAGTATTGATCTTTGGAACATAGCACATCAAACATGTAGCTGACAGTCATTAATATGGAAATACCAAACTACCTACCTAAGGTTTCCTTGAAAGTGCTGTACTGATTCCTGCCTTTACTTTCTTACTAAGAATGCTTTCTCCCACTTTCTCTTTCATCTACTTGATACCCTTTTCATCCCTCAAAACAGCCCAAGCATTAACCTGTAGAGCTATCTCTAATTTCACCTACTGCTACCCATGTTTCTAGAATCAATCTCTCATTACTTTATTTACTAGTCTTCTAAATTCTAAGCTTAAGGATTTCAAGAATTCAGTGCCTTAGAAGACAGCTTGAAAAACATGCTCAAATATTTGAATAATGTCAGGAAGAGAGCATAAAGGAAATGATTAATGACAGTGAGAAGAAGCCCATATTTTGAAGGGGGAAAAAAGTATACATCTAAAGACTGGCTTCTCATTAGTTCAGGTCTAAGACTGCCTTGTCATTCATTTAGATTCTTTACAGATGGCACTAATAAACAGATACTACTTTTCTTTAAAAGAAGGTCTAGAATATGAAAGTATTTGTTCCTACTACATTTTACCTGTTAGCACTGAGGTTCTGCTGACTTCAAATTGGCTCAGTTTAAGCTGGCATTTCACTTTGATATTAATTACTTATTAAAGAGAAATTGAATAAATCTGAAAAGACAATAGTTTTCCCTTAAGGAAGTGAGTTGGATGTCTATTCAGCAGATATTCTTGAGTAAAATACCAACAATCTGACCTTCATTCCCAAGTTAAACCGTGTGCTCCTATTTGCTATTGTTTAAAGAGGTCTCTCTGTTTCAAGGTGGATACTCCCTCTCCAAGCCCAATGGAAACATCTGGATGTGCCCCTGCAGAAGAATATCTCTGTCAGGCTTTCTCTGATGTAATTCTTGCAGTAAGTGATGTGGATGCAGAAGACGGAGCAGATCCAAACCTTTGTAGTGAATATGTGAAAGATATCTATTCTTATCTGAGACAACTTGAGGTCGGTACCATCATTAGTCCTTGTTTTTTCTAAACTGCATATATCTTTATTAAAACTTTTTTCTGTTAACCTTTAAGTAATTCAAGCAGGGCATGGGCAGCATTTCTTAACAGAGTACTACCTTCAAATTCTCCTTTGAATATCAAAAATAAAAAGTCAGTAAAGAAACCAATGAAGTCTTTATATGAGGCTTGAAACAGGAATAGTTCATCGTGAGAGTGGATTTCCACCATGGCTGCTTCTCATGATACCATGTCACTGGAAAGTCCAGATTGAACAATATCTATCATGGCTGGGAGAAGACAGGTCCCAAACAAACTCTCTAGGCATAACAGGGATAGCAAGCAGGAACAGAAGGTAGACAGGGATGGAGAAGATACTGAAAAACTGTAGCTACCTCTCAACACAAGGCATGTGCCAATGTGATTGTCCTTATACACTTAAAAACAAGGAATAAAGTTTTTGGTTTTCTTCTATTTCATCCCACTTCTGAAACTTCTATTAGTGACATTTGTCCTTTTCCTTAAAAAAAAGGAAGCATTCTGTATGCTAGCAACATAACTCACACAGTTTAAAGACTTACCCGGTTATTTTTAATGCATTGTTTCTGTGCAGCTCCTTTTTCTACAGGATTGTTCTACAGGAAGAAACTTCATTGCTAAGACCAGCCTTCCTGCTTTGGGTTTCTTTTCTTCCTGGTATTTAGCACTTATAAAAACTTGTGTTCTAACTTTGGGGAAGTAGGTCTAGCAGACGTCTATGCTGATCTTTGTGGTGCTATGTTTCTACCCTGGAGCTAGAAGTGTTGTAGCTGATGTAAGAGTTGGTAGCAACTCTACTTCATCAAGCTACTTCTGCTTCATAAAGCTTAGTTCTAAGTTAAGAGTCTTAAGTGAAAAGATCTCAAGTTATGGTATGATATGTTTATTTAGGAGGATATAAGTGCAAGGTGTGGGCCAGCACTGTGGTGGTTAATTGAACACAAATAAGATCTGACTGTGAAAAACCTGCCACACTGTCCTGTATAATATTTGCTTGCTTGCTTCCTCAGTGATGGAGCTGTTTGGATCAAATCAAAATCTAGTTTAAAACTATTTTATCGATTCTCAATGCCCCAAGGTATTCTTTGTTAACTGATATTTTTGGACAGAAATTTTACCTGGGGCTTGGCTTCAAGGATAATCAGTGTTTCTTTTGCAGGAAGAGCAAGCAGTCAGACCAAAATACCTACTGGGTCGGGAAGTCACTGGAAACATGAGAGCCATCCTAATTGACTGGCTAGTACAGGTTCAAATGAAATTCAGATTACTGCAGGAGACCATGTATATGACTGTGGCCATCATTGATCGGTTCATGCAGGTAAACATAATTCAGTAATTTGAGGTTTTCCCTTTTAGAATCCTAGATGAGTCATAAGAAAATGGCTTTTTCAGCTATTAATACAAGTGAGAATGGTATCACTTCTAGAAATTTGCAATCTGAGTGCTCTGACTGAAAGAAAAATATCTCCCTTGGGCTTGATAAACAAAATTTGATTTTTGCCCCTATATATATCCTTTCTCACAGCAAATCATAGCAGTAAGGCTGGTTATTAGAGGAAAGAGTAAAATCTTTCTTGGGCAAAGTGGTGTCATTAGTTGAGATTTGCTATTGGAGTCTTTCCCACCCCTCCTTCATAGTTACATGTAAGATGTTTCCAAACATTTACTCATCCAGTTAAAATTCCCATTGCAGAATAATTGTGTGCCCAAGAAGATGTTACAGCTTGTTGGTGTCACTGCCATGTTTATTGCAAGCAAGTATGAAGAAATGTATCCTCCAGAAATTGGCGACTTTGCCTTTGTGACTGACCATACTTACACTAAGCACCAGATCAGACAGATGGAAATGAAGATTCTAAGAGCATTAAACTTTGGTCTGGGTCGCCCTCTGCCCCTGCACTTCCTTCGGAGAGCATCTAAGATTGGAGAGGTAAAACATGTCTCCTGAGAAAACTTTGGTAGGATCCATTAAGGAATGGTGCTGCTATCCAAGTAGGTCTAATTCACCCGACCTATATTGTATTCCTAACTACATGGGGAGAGGATAAAGATAGTCATTGATATCTTAAATATCATCCAGGCTGCATATTAATGGTGTTAAGGTCCTCTATGGGCAATTACATTTAAGAATTTGTAGAGAAAAATATTTGTAGTTACAGATGTGGGCATAAAATGGGTTATTGTCAATGCCACTGAAATAAAACTGAAAGACACTCAGTAACCTGTGGGTTTTCTTCCAGGTTGATGTTGAGCAACATACTTTGGCCAAATACCTGATGGAACTGACTATGTTGGACTATGATATGGTGCACTTTCCTCCTTCTCAGATTGCAGCAGGAGCTTTTTGTTTAGCACTGAAAATTCTTGATAGTGGTGAATGGGTAAGCTCTAGCCCACAGGCATATAACCTAGATTACCTCAAGCTTTTAAATTGTGAATATGGTATTTACCTGTACATAGGATTTATTTCATTAAAGGACAGTTCAAATGGTCCCTAAATATGGACTTTACCGAAGGAATGTATAAAAATGGTATCTTGTTTGTAACATCTTCATAGAATACTTCCATATCATTACCCAAATTTCATCTTTCATACCTTTTTAAGGAAGGCAGAACAGCTGTTAAGCCCATCTTATAGTTCTGTAATGACTTATTAGAAGTTCAACAAATATTAATTCAAATATTTCTCCTATATGCCAGTTACTACACTGGCCCCTCAGAATAGTCTGCCTCACGGAACTTGGAGTGCAGCTTTGGGTTGAACAAGTCAGCAATTAATTTTGGTAGTGTAATTAGGATTGAGCATATTAGTATATAATAGTGAAGCACAGATTTCAACAGAAGCATGAAAGAGTACCTGGAGAAGGAGGGTTCTGGAGAAGGAGGGGTCTTAAATTTCTATTATACAGTATCCCTACCCCACTGTTGATTAAAATCTAGAAAGTATTTTATGAAAACCACTTTTGATAATCTTTTTTTAAATTATGATCGTTCCATTCTACATACATAATCAGTAATTCATAATATCACATAATTGCATATTCATCATCATGATCATTACTTAGAACATTTGCATCAATTCAGAAAAAGAGTAAAAAGACAACAGAAAAAAATTCATACATACCATACACCTTACCCCTCCCTTTCATTGATCACTAGCATTTCAATCTAAATTTATTTTAACATTTGTTCCCCCTATTATTTATTTTATTCCATTTGTTTTTCTTGTCTGTTGATAAGGTAGATAAAAGGAACATCAGACACTAGGTTTTCACGATCACACAGTCACATTGTGAAAGCTATGATAATCATTTTGACATTAGTATTTGTCATCCTAGACACCAACTCTGCAGCATTACCTGTCATACACTGAAGAAGCCCTTCTTCCTGTTATGCAGCACCTGGCTAAGAATATACTCATGGTGAATCGTGGGCTCACGAAGCACATGGTAAGTTAATCAGTGACACTGTAAGATGTTTTTAAGAACTGATGCCCAGAAATGCATAGCTGGTTTTAAGGTGTTGATATTTTAATAGCTGTATTATTGGATCTTGTGATGTTTTTGTTTTCCTTCATTAATTCATGCTTTTCTCTTTTCAGACTATCAAGAACAAGTATGCCACATCTAAACATGCTAAGATCAGCACTCTAGCACAGCTGAATTCTTCACTAGTTCAAGATCTAGCCAAGGCTGTGACAAAAGTGTAACTTATGAATTTGAGTTGGTATACTTTAATATTTGGAAATAAAATTGGCACTATGTGCTGTCTGTACATATGATATGTTACATTTACTTCTAATAAAGTATATGGCCCTTTTAACTTTTTATACCGTAACTCATTTGAATATGATTCCTTCCTACTCTAGGGTAACGTAAAAGTTGTTTTAAAAGTATTGTAGGGAATATAAAAAAATAAGCTGCTTTCTGTTTACCTGGGGACTCAGCTAATGTATAGAATTCTTGCCTATGTTTTTTATTTGTTTTTTGTTTTATGTACCTGGCTTTTACTTTATTATTGTGGACTTAAGGCATTTAAAACTTTCACTTCCATAGGATAATACTGCGTGTGATTAAGCCAAGTCATCTTAGGGAATCTGCTGCTTAGTTCTTCAAAGTAAAAGTCTAATCTCACCCCTAGGTCCCCTGTTTCCTATTTCTTCTGGTTGTTGCTACCTTAATCCTAAAATAATATACTTTACTGCTATTTCTCGAGTTACTGGCTTTAGCTAGATTCAGCCTTTTCACTTTGAAAACTAAGATCTCTAATTCATATTTAAAACCCAGTTTTCATTTTGTTTTTAATGGGTTAAAATAAAACTGTTCAAAAAATACAAAGGTATCTAAAGATATTCCTGTTTCTCAATACTTTGAACCTGAAGGATGTAGATTTGTGATATATCCTTCCCTATGTGATATAAACATAGACATGCACATTGTTTGGGGGATTTTAAAAAACGGGATTGTAATATATATCCATGGCTTTTCTCTTTAATATGTATACGACTACCTGTATTTGGACATTAGATTCCATTGTATGGATATACTATATTTAACCATTCCCGTGTTGTCGTTCAGATTCCTTTTTTCTTTGCCCCTATATACTTTAGTGTTTGAATATTGCACATCATGCTTTTCTTACATTTACTAGATGACCAAAAAAAGTATGTGCATTTTAAGTTCTGACAGGTACTGCCAAACAAGTTCACAACATCATCAGCAATGTGCACAGTGCCTTTTCCCTGCATCCTTGCCAGCCGTGGAGGTAATCTCTTACCTCTTCAATTTCTGTGAATCTTACTGGCAAAAAATACTCAATCTCATTGTTTGCTGTTTTAATTTATATTTCTGTTGGCTAGTTTAATAAATATTTGTTAACTATTTGCATTTCCATATCTGTGAATTGCCTAATCAACCCTTTTGTTGATTTTTTTGTTTGGTTTTTAATGTTGTTAATGTGTAAGGCTTTCACATTATGTCTTTTGACATGCAGAAATTTTACGTTTCCATGGTATCATATCTGTGTTTAATATAATTGCTCTTAGATATTCAAATTTAAGGACAGCTCCATTCCAAAACCATAACTATTTTCTAAACTTCTACCTTTCCTCAAGTCTGTGATCCCCAGTAAACTGTATTTGACGTGAGAGATAGGATTCTTCTTTCCAGATGGACAGATACCCATTTATGTCAGTATCATATGATCTAAAACCATCCTTTTCAAAGTGAATGAAACATCTTGAATACCCATCTATGGTTCCTTTAGTCTTTTTGTGTTTTCCTGTGATCAGCATGCATTTCACGCTAAATTTCGTAAGATGACGCTCCCCACAATTTTTTTAAAATTTGGGAGCAATTTCCATAACTTTAAAATCAGTATGTCCAGTACCAGAAAGCTCGATGAGATTTTGAATAGAGCAAGATTATGATTATGTATTATCATGGGATAAACTGTCATTGTTTTTCTATCCAGAAAAATTTTCTCAATCAAGCCTTGTTGCGTTCCTTCAAAGCAATTACAGAATTTAATTATATAATTGCTGCATTTTTCTTATCAAATTTATTCTAAAGCTTATATGTCACCATTGTGAATGAGTATAGTTCCCACTTCTATTTTTATTGCTAGTTGTGTTTTTATTTCTTATCCAGTATTTACCAGTTTTCTTATTTCAGTAATTACTAATGTGGAGAGTTTGCTAAGGCCTTCAATAAAAAAATTTTATCTTTAAAAATATTTATGCTACTTAATTGTATTAGAACCTGCAAAATAATATAAACTATGATAGTTTTTGATTGATAGGACATACCATTTAGTATTTTGCTGGTAGACTAAATGGTCTTTATTTCAGCTTCTTATTTCAACAGATTAGGACATAATTTCAGCATTGTATGTGATTTGGATTTTTCTCTTAATTTGATATAATATTCCACATTAGAGATTTCCTAAAGTGAAATAAGTGGTATATATTCCTGGAATGAACTCTGGCTCAGGTATATAGATTTAAGCTTCTAATGTTTATTTAGAAATTTTTGCATCTCATATGGGAAATCGGCCATTTTGCTAATGGTTTTTGGCTTTTGTCTTTACTAGCTTTAAAATAGATATGGAGAAGTTTTAATCTTTTTCAAGTCTTAAATAGTTTGAATAGTTTATTCAACGAAACCTAGCTGAATTGAACTGCAAAATAATTTGCCCTGTAGATTTTTTTAAATGGCACATTTTCCACATCTATGGTTTAGTTCCTTGGTCTTTTAGGGATTTCCCCCCCTTTATTAAGCAGAAAATAACCCATTGTAGATTTTTTAAAAATTACAGCTGCAGAGGTACATGATACAATTAATTTCTTCTGTGTGTATGATTGTATATTTTTTCTTATTTCCTAATGTTGAATTTTTTCTAATAAGGCCTGTCCGGGAATTTTGTATTGGTCTTTGTGAATAATGCTGCTATAAACATTAGTGTGCAAATGTCTATTTCTGCCACTGCTTTCAGCTCTTCTGGGTATATACTGAGTAGTGGTATTGCCAGTTCATAGGGCAATTCTATATTTGGTTTCTATATTTGGTTTCCTAAGGAACTGCCAGACTGTTTTCCATAGCAGCTATACCATTATTCATTCCAACCAGCAGTGCATAAGTGCCCCACTTTCTCCACATCCTCTCCAACATTTGTAGTTCCCTGTTTAATAGCAGCCATTCTTTTTTTTTCCAGCAATCCCACTTGTATGAATTTTATTTAACAGCAAATCCACATGTAGAAATTTCATTGTACAAATACACACACACAATATGATTGAACAAGGCTAACTGTGTCAATATTACAATGAAATATTTCACATATCCAAGTAGTTTTTGAATATTGTGGATATACCCACATTTAAATTTTTAAAGTAGCAAAAATATACTCTACATAGCTATACACAATGTTAAAATATTTACGGATACCTTTTCTGTACTTGAACTTTCCTCTAGCATTAATTTCTATGGAACCAATACATGGAGAAACATTTTAATTGACATGGACAAGATAACCTCATCCTAAACCCAATTCATAAAAAACAGCAGTAGCAGTCACTTTTTGGTAAACCCAAAGTCCAGAATCCAGAAATTCACATTTTTATTCAAAAAAACAGGCAGCATTAAGGATGTTTAGGATGCAGCACGTTAATCATCAGGATGCAAGTCAATTTAGCTATGGACTCTCAGTCATTTGTTGTTATAATATTAAAACATTACCCTTCCAGAGTAGGTTGGGAGGAGAGTGCCAAGATGGTGGCTTAGTGAGGTGTGGGATTTAGTTCGTCCTCCAGAACAGCTACTAAATAGCAAGGAACAGAACAGAACAACCCCTGGGGCCATGTCAGTGACCGAACACATAGCATACCCCAGTCTGGACCAGCTGCACCAGCTGCAAGCCCCCCAGAACCATGAGTTCCCCAAGCTGCCGTGGCCGGCACTCCTCCACAGGCTGTTTCCCAGAGGGGAAAGGAAAGGGACTTTACCAGCAGCAGGGGCTGAGTGCAACTAAGCTTCAATTGTGAAATTAATTTACAAAATCTGATGACTAAAAATAGGCCCCCAGCTTAGCTGAACCTGGTCAAAGAAGAGGTTGCTGATTTTTGCCCCAGCGCCAAGGGGGCAGTTTTGACAGAAAAAGAAAAAAAACAGGTTTTTTGGATCAGATAGCACATAATACTTGAAAGGGTCTGGGCTCTGAAGGAAAGGAGGGGGCACATAGGATCTGAAGGTACATGAAGCAACATACCAACTTATGCTCTTGACTGGCAAACCTGAGGAACGGGGGTCCTTCTCTGAGAAGGATTTTTCTCCCTTTTTTTTTTTGGTGACTGTGTTTCTACAGAGGCTGGACTGCCTTTGGATACAGCGACAGGACTTCTCAGGCTGCAACTGCCCCAGGCATAGGCAGAAACAAGCTTGTTGGAGAGCTTGTCTGGAGTCTGTGCCTTCCCCAGGAGAGGGGTGGGGGGCAGCTCAGGTGGATTCCCTACCTCAAGGAATTCATTCTCAGGGTTTGGAAATTTGAAGCTATTAAAGCCTGCCTACAACCTCTCCTCTGTCTCCACCATGCCCCCAGCAGGGAAAGTCTGCTGAAGTTAAAGGTATCGCATCACCTTATGCTGGTGGGACCTGCAGGCAGAAAATCACCACATACTGGGCAGGATAGGAAAAACACGGAGTCCAGAGACTTCACAGAAAAGTCTTTCAACCTGCTGTGGGTCTCACCCCCAGGGAAAACTGATGCAGGTGACTCTTTCCTCCTGACAGGAGGCCAGTTTGGCCTGGGAAAATCTGGCTGGGGTCTATAATACCTAAGTAGACCCTCCTAAGGGTAGGGGGAAAAAGACACCATACAAATAGGGCAAGAAACAAGAAAACAAGAACTGAAAAATTCTCTTCTGTTAAACAAAACTTAAGCTAGAGGTCCAGATAAAGCTGAACTGAATGTCAAAGAACAGATAGACAACAAATTCATCCAGCAAGAAAACCCTAGGTAAAAGAAGTGAAAGCAATCTCCAGAATAAACTAATTAAGGTAATTAAATGCCTAGATGCCAG
>PVIY010056267.1:0-13383 GCA_004026745.1 Myrmecophaga tridactyla | reverse complement strand
CAAGGTGTCATTGGCTGAGAGATTCCAAACAGAGTCGAGAGGTTATCCTGGAGGTTATTCGTACGCATTAAGTAGATATCACCTTGCTATCCAAGATGCAATGGAGAGGCTGGAGGGAACTGACTGAAAATGTAGAGCTGTGTTCCAGTAGCCATGTTTCTTGATGATGATTGTATAATGATATAGCTTTCACAATGTGACCGTGTGATTGTGAAAACCTTGTGTCTGATGCTCCTTTTATCTACCTTGTCAACAGACAAGTAGAACACATGGAATAAAAATAAATAATAGGGGGAACAAATGTTAAAATAAATTTAGTTTGAAATGCTAGTGATCAATGAAAGGGAGGGGTAAGGGGTATGGTATGTAAAATTTCATTTTTTTCTGTTTTCGTTTTCTTTCTCTGTGTCTTTTTCTTTTTCTGAATTGATGCAAATGTTCTAAGAAATGATCATGATGATGAATATGCAACTATGTGATGATATTGTGAATTACTGATTATATATGTGGAACGGATGAGCATATACTAAGAATGTTTGTGTTTCTTTCCTGTAATCGTTTTTCTAATTAATAAAAAATTTTAAAAAAACAACTAAATTATCAGAGAGAAACAAGAGCTAGAGAAAAATGTGGAAAAAGAGACATACCTATTCACTGTTGGTAAGGAAATGAGAAGTGCAGTCCCTTGGAGGGCAGCATGGTGGTTCCACAGGAGGCTAGGTGTGAGATTGTCATACGATCCTGAAACCCCATTGCAAAGTTCTTGGAGGAACTGAGTGTGGATACAGGAATGAACATTTGCACACTGGTGTTTATGGCAGCAGTGTTTCAGATCCACAAGGAATGGAGACTGCCTAAGGGTACAACGATTGAGGAATAGAAAGGGGAACTATGGGGTATACATACAATAGACTATTGAGTGGCCACAAGAAGGAATGAAGTTGTAAGGCATGCAACTAGGTGAATGATCCTTAAGGAATGTATGTGAATGAAATGTCAGAAACAAAAAGACAAATATTATCATGCATCATTCATGCGGGCTAACTATAATCTAAAAACTCAGTGAACTGAAGTAGAGAACATGGGTTATCAGGTTGAGGGCTATTGTAAAGGGTCCTAGATTGTAAGCTATTACAGTAGTCACATATCTTCATGAGTTGTAACTTATTTCTAAGTTTAGAGATACTCAGCTATTTGTTTATAACCAGGTCATTCTCAGAAACTTCAGGTATTTATGTAATACCTGAGAAACAGAATTAGAGCTCGGAAGTTATAAAAGTCATCTTTGCTCCATACAGGAACTGTTCAGAAAGTTGAAAAAGAGATCTGACTTCGAGTAGAGATGAATGAAGCTGATCTGGATAGGACTAAGGTAAATAAGAATACAGGGTAAAGGGTGATAGCACTCATATTTAAAACTTCAACTTCTGTGTGAGACCAAAGGGAGATATGTTTTTTTGGTGAAAAATTTATATTTTGGGTAGTTCTTTTGCTAATTTCACTTGTATGGTCGGTTTAGTTGAATACCACAACTACATGAAATTTTGAATACTGCACGAGTCTTCGTTCGTTTGTCCAGGTTAGTATGTTGCCCAGAGATATCCCAGAGTAATGTGGGCATTGAATAAAGAAGTATTTGCCCCCATACAGGAACTGTTTAAAAAGATGAAAAAATGACTAGACATCAAGTAGAGATTTGAATGAAGTTAGTCTGGACAGGACTAAGGTATATCAGAAGACTGGGTAAAGGATGATAAGATTAATATTTTAAAACTTCAACTTTTCTGTGAGACCAAAGGAAGAGATGTTTAGTTGGTGTAAATGTATATTTTGGGTAGTGCATTTTCTAATTTAATTTGTATGATCAGTTGAGTTAACACCATAAGTACACAGAATCTTGAATAGGGTATGAGATTTTCTTGGTTTGTCCAGGTTAGTGTGATGCTCTGATAAATCCCAGAGTGATTTTGGACAGTGAAAAAAGAAGTGTTTGCAAAGTCCCCTTGGGGTAATGGGGAGAAAGGGGGAAATAGTCAAGTTCCCCATTTGGAGAATTTCTGATATTCTCACAAGCAGTGGAGACAACCAAATCAAAAGGCTGAGTCCTCCTCAATCTTGGGGGCCACCCCTGAAACTTATTCCTGCAAAGGATAGGCTAAGCCTACTTAAAATTAGTCCTAAGAGTCACCCCCAGAGAACCTCTTTTTTGTTGCTCAGATATGGACTCTCTCTCTCAACACAGCAACTGAACTCGCTGCGTTCCCCACCTATGTGGGTTATGACTCCCAGAGGTGTAAATCTCCCTGGCAATGTGGGACAGAAATCTCGGGATGAGACAGGACCTGGCAATAAGGGACTGAGAAAACCTTCTTGACCAAAAGGGGGAAGAGAGAAATGAGTCAAAATAAAGTGTCAGTGGCTGAAAGATTTCAAACAGAGTCAAGAGGTTATCCTGGAGGTTATTCTTACACACTAGATAGATATCCCTTTTTTAGTTCATGGTATATTGGAGTGCCTAGAGGAAGTACCTGAAACTGCGGAGCTGTGTTCCAATAGCCTTGTTTCTTGAAGACATTTGTATAATGATACAGATTTTACAATGTGACTGTGTGATTACGAAAACCTTGTGTCTGATGCTCCTTTTAACTAGAGTATGGGCAGATCAGTAAAAAATAGGGATAAAAATAAACAAATAATAGGGGGAACACAGGTTAAAATAAATTGGGTAGATGGAAATATTAGTGGTCAATGAGAGGGAGGGGTAAGGGGTATGGTATGTATAAGTCTTTCTTTTTTATTTTTCTGGAGTCACACAAATGTTCAAAAAAATGATCAGGGTGATGAATACACAACTATATGATGATACTGTGAGCCACTGACTGTATACCATGTATGGAACGTTCGTATATTAAGAATATTTGTGTGTTTGTATGTTGTTTTATCAATAAAAATACTTTTTTTTAAAAAAAAAGAATTATTTGCAAAGCTCCCTTGGGGGTCTGGGGAAAAGAAGAAATACTCAACTTCCCCATTTGGAGAATTTCTAATACTCTTGCAAGCAGTAGAGACAACTACATCAATAGGCTGAGCCCTCAACCTTGGGCTTCACCCCTATGAAAATCATTCCTGCAAAGGATAGGCTAAGCCTTCTTAAAATTAGACCTAAGAATCACCCCTCCCCCGAGAACCTCTTTTGTTGCGCAGATATGGCCTCTCTCTCTAAGCTGACATGGTAAGTGAACTCACTGCCATCCTTCCACCTATGTGGAACATGACTCCCAGGGGTGTAAATCTTCCTTGCAACATGGGACAGAAATCCTGGGATGAGATGGCACCTGGCATCAAGGTACTGAGAAAACCTTCTTGACCAGAAGGGAGAAGAGAGAAATGAGAAAAAATAAAGTGTCAGTGGCTAAGATTTCAAACAGAGTTGAAAGTTTATCCTGGAGGTTATTCTTATGCATTACATAGATATCTCTTTTTAGTTTATGATGTATTGGAGTAACTAGAGGGAAACACCTGAAACTGTTGAGCTATGTTTCAGTAGCCCTGTTTCTTGAAGGTGATTGTATAATGACATAGCTTTTACAATGTGACTATGTGATTGTGAAAGCCCTGTGTCTGATGCTTCTTTTAACTAGGGTATGGAGAGATGAGTAAAAACTATGGATAAAATGTAAACAAATAATGGGGGGACAAAGGTCAAAATAAATTGGGTAGATAGAATACTTGTGGTCAATGAGAGGGAGGGGTAAGGGGTTTGGTATGAATTAGTTTTTACTTTTTTCTTTTCTATTTCTTTTTCTGGAGTGATGCAAATGTTCTAAAAAATGATCATGGTGATGAATGCACAACTATGTGATGATATTGTGGGCCACTGATTGTACACCATGTAGGAATGTTTGTATGTTAATAATGTTTATATGTTAAGATTTATCAATAAAAATTAAAAAAAAAAAAAAATGAGGGTGGGCCATGGTGGTTCAGTGGCAGGGTTCTCACCTGCTATGCCAGAGACCCGGGTTCAATTCCCGATGCCTGCCCATGTAAAAACAAACAAAAAACACCTCATCCCCAAATAAAGACAAACTCATTTAAAAAAAAAAACTTATGAGCCCAGTGTGGTATATATCTGACTCATTTCTTTTCTTATCAGAGTTTCAACGTGAAGAAGGGCAAAGACAACCTTCATCTGCTTTAGATTCTATCAATCTAAAAGGAAACTACAAGAGTATCAGATTTCATCTCTGATCTCTAGTCTCCTGTTACCTTCCAAACATTGATGGATTAAGTGATAGGGAATATAAATTATTGATGCGATCTAGATAATATCACATACTTTGCATGACCTCAGGTACTCATGACAAAAAGTTCTCGGTGATGTAGGTTTGAACTTAGGCTTTGACAAATGCCAATTCTGCTGGATATTAACAAAACTCACAGGACATAGGCTTCCAGAGAAAGTGTGCACAGGCAATCTCAGCTATTACCCTTTGGTCATACACAATATTATCAGGATGTCAAAAAACTACTTTATCAGGATTAAGCTTCTCAATTATTTGAACTCTGGGATTAGGCTTAAGAAACAGCCACTCCTAAATGAATTAGAATTTTAAACACCCCAGCCAAGCAAAACTGCAGCCATTCCCAGGAATGGATCATAGTAAACTGGCATGAGATCTCCTTTAAGGAGTATAGTGTATAGTCACTATTAGTCATGTGAAGTAGAAGTAAATACAATCAACAGACTAAACAAATGCATAATAGTAACAGCTAGTTTTTATATCCTTAAGTGCCAAGCACTTTCTTAAACTATTTACATATACTAATTCAGTTAATCATCTCAATTATCTGATGAAAGAGGATATTATTACTCTCCTCATTTCACAATAATGAAGCTGAGGCACAGAGAGGTTGAGTAGTTTGCCCAGAATCTCTGGGCTACAAGGGGACAGAGCCTAGATTCTAATTCAGGCAGTGTGACTCCCAAGTCTTTGCTCTTAGCTATTACAATGAACTACTGGTAGATGAAGAGCAGAGGTTCATAAAAAGGAAGGCACCAAAAGGACTAAGACTTTACTTCAAGGCTGGAAAAAAACTGGAAGTGATCAACAGGTTATTGTAACTACCCTTTATATACAAGGTCAAGAGAAATAGCTATTCATACTACAGGTGTATCATCTTATGGGTGATGACTTCCACCTTTGAAGTGGCATGGTTTCACTGGTTTTAGCCTAATATAGGTGAGGATGTCAAATTCAAATATGAATGTTAATTCTGCTGTACCCAACAAAAAATCTTTGCCAACTTGGTATACTTATCGGAAACTACCCAGTGCAAAAGGTACCTGTAAATGATGCAGAGACTTTCTGTTCTCTGCAGAAAGGTGGGGGAAAAAAACAAACACTATACCCAGGTGTTTTAGTTTGCTAAATTTGTCATAATGCAGTATGCCAGAAATGGGTTGGCTTTTTTGATGGGAATTCATTAGATTACAAATTTACAGTTCTAAGGCCATGAAAATGTCCAAAGTAAGGCATCAAGAGGAAGATACCATTTCTCAGGAAAGGCTGCTGGCATCCACGGTGCCTCTGTCCATAGGAAGGCACATGGTGATACATGCTGGTTCTTCTCTCCAAAATGTTTCTGGGATTTTTGGGTCCTTGCTTGTTTCTCCTGGTGCACTTCTGCCTCTGAGTTCTCTCTAAAGTGTCTCTGCTTTATATGCTCTCATTAAGGACACCACAAGGAAATTAAGACCTACCATGAATGGGCTGGGCCACATCTCCATGGAAACAATCTAAGCAAAAGGCCCCACCCACAATAGGTCTGCCCTCACATGAATGGATTAAAACAGTCTTTCCTGGGATGCATAACAGATTCAAACCAGCACACCAAGCTACCCTGGATCAGAGAACATCAACAATCACATGGTCATAATCAGGGACACACTTTGATGTATACGTTTCCCACTAGCATTTACTAGAACTAGCAGAGGATCTGTGAGTCAAATTATACATTAGTATTCCAGGCAACTGTAATATACAAATCTAGAATAGCCACAAACATCATTAGAGGACCTACAACCTCAGGGGGTCCAACTATTATTAAAGTCAATTCACTTACTATTTATTAACATTTATCAGGCATTAGATCAAGTTATTACTAAGGAATAGCTTTTCAATCATCAAAGCAGATGAAAGAAGTAATATAAGCCTCCTCATTGTACGGTTGAAGAAAGTGAAGGTTTGAGAAGGTTAACAAACTTCTTTTAAGACATACAGCTATCAAGTAGCAGTCAGGATGCAGCTCCAAAAGGCTGCCTCCAGAGCCTATGCTTTACACTACCCTATGCTATTTACACAGCTGAGGACTGCGGGCAAGCAACAGAGCAAAGGGATCGGTGAAACTAGCATGCAGCATTCCTGAAAAATGCCTAAGTGCACAAAGAACGATGCCACAAACATCACTCACCCAAAAGGATCTCTCCTTTGAGTAGATGACAAGAGTTGAAACTCACAAGTCCTATAAGGCTGATAAGCTAAACAACCAAAATCTTATTACTTGTACATAGTCATGACAACATCAAAAAAGTATCATGCCCAGCGATGAGCTGAAAAAGTAGAATGAATCACTGAGAAATTCGAGAATCTAATCATCATAAAATAGCTAACTGATGGAAAGCTACACCCTTTCTAGCAGTGAAACGATTGGAAACACTGTCTCTATATAGCTGCAACTGAGGTGATTCACAGAAAAAAATCTACTACCAGTAAAAGAACTGGTAGGGACAGCTGCCATTCCACCTTGAGCCCAGTTTGAGGTTATCAAGATAAAGAAGAGACACTCTACTGTCTAAGATTTGAGGGAATATAGCATGTTAGAGACTGATGAAAATGCCTTAACCATATGCAGTGGCCTGAACTGGCTGTTCCACCCAGTGACATCAAGTCTCATACTTTGCCAAAGAAACCATCTAATAAAGGAAGGTGAGTGAAAGTAGAGATGGAGGAGACAATGGGCACTCTCAGGTACTGCCAGTAGGAGTGTAAAGTGATGCAACTGTTTGAAGGAAAACTTGGCATATATATCAAAATTTTTTAAAAAACACATACACACTGCTAAAGTGGTCAAACAGCACGGTACTGGCATAAAAGCATATACACCAATGGAATTGAACCGAGAATTCAGAAATAGACCCTTAACAGGTTCAAATGATATTTGACAAGGTTGCCAAGTCCACCCACATGAGACAGAACAATCTCTTCATTAAGTAATGGTGGAGAACTGGATAACCATGTCTAAAATATTGTTAGAGGAACACATCCTTGGGGTAAGATGATGGCATAGTGAGGTATGAAATATAGTTTGGACTCCAGAGCAGCCAGTAAATAGCCAGGAACAGTACAAAGCAATGCTAGTGGAAATTCAGTGACTGAACACACAGCAGACACCAGCTTAGACCAGGTGGAATGGCTGAGACCCCACACAGAACTGTAAGTCCCTAGGCCACAGAGGCCGGTACCCTCCCCCACAGACACAGCAGGCTAGTTCTGTGAGGGGAAAAGAAAAAGACTTTACTAGCAGCCAGGGCTTAGCTGAACCAAGCAACTGTGGAATCAATTAACAAATTCTGACTACTGAAAATAGGCCCCCAGGACAGATAAACCTGAATACACACTAAAGCTACCAGGAGTTTTTGTCCCGACAGAGAGGGGGTGGGGCTGACAGGAAAAAAAAAAAACCTTTTTAAGTTGAACAGCACAAAATACTGGACAAAGGCTGGACCCCATGAAAAGGGGGCACACAGAGTCTAGAGATACATAAAGCCATGTACCAACTTAAGCTCTTGATTGACAAACCAGAGGAGTAGGGCTCTGGCTCTGAAAAGGCTTTTTTCCTACCCTTTTACAGTTCACCAGATAGAACTGGAAGCACTCCCAGGCTCCAGCCCTGCCCCAGGCAAGGGCAGAATTAAACTCGTCTGAGAGACCAAGTAAATAGGTAAAAGGAGTTAATTCCCTAAAGGCTGTATCTTTCCCAAGGGAAAGGTGGGGTGCGGCTCACGTAGAATCCCTCCTTCAGAAATTAAGGCCTCAGGGACTGAAAAACTGAAGCAATTAAAGCCATCCTACAACCTCACCGTCTTAACCACACCTTGACAGAGAGAGTCTGCTGAAATTAAAGGCACCACAGAACTTTAAGCTGGTAGGAAGCCTCAGGCAGACAAGCACCACATGCTGGGCAGGACAGGAAACGCACAGAGTCTAGAAGCTTCATAGGAAAGACTGAAAACCTGCTGGGTCTCACCTTCAGTGAAAACTGATGTGGGTTACTCTTTCTTCCTGATACTTGGGCCTAGTCTGGTGTGGGAAAATCTGACTGACGTCTATAATATTTGAGAAGACTCTCTTCAAAAAAAAAAGTCCCCATACAGGCAGGGCAAGAAACAGAAAAACAAAAATTGAAAAATTCTGATCAGTTAAATAGAACCTATGCTAGAGATCTAGAATAAGTTGAACTGAATGTCAAAAAACAGATAAAGAACAAAGCCATGCAGCAAGAAAATCTTAGGTAAAAGACTGAAAACCATCCCCAAAATAACCTTACTAAGGAAATCAAATGCCCAGACACCAGCAAAAAATAACGGGTCATACAAGGATAACTGAAGATATGGCCCAGTCAAAGGAACAAACACACCAATAATTCAAATGAGATACAGGAGTTGAAACAAGTAATTCAGAATGTTCGAACAGACATGGAAAATCTCATCAAAAAACACATTAACGAGCTGAGGGAGGATATAAAGAAGGCATTGGGCAAACAAAAAGAAGAAATCGAAAATCTGAAAAAACAAATCAGGGAACTTATGGGAATGAAAAGCACAACAGAAGAGATGAAAAAAAAAAAAACAATGGAAACTTACAACAGCAGATTTCAAGAACCAGAAAAGGGACTAGTGAACTAGAGAACCAGACATCCGAAATCTGACACACAAAAGAAAATAGAGGGAAAAGAATGGAAAAATATGAACATGGTCTCAGGGAACTGAATGACAACATGAGACTCACAAATATATGTGTTGTGGGTGTCCCAGAAGGAGAAAAGAATGGAAAACAAGGAGAAACATTGATGGAGTAAATAATCACGGAAAATTTCCCATCCCTTATGAAATACATAAAATTGCAGATCCAAGAACTGCAGCACACCCCAAACCAAACAGATGCAAATAGGCATACTCCAAGACACTTACTAATCAGACTTTCAGATGTCAAAGAGAAAGAGAGAATTCTGAAACCAAGAGGAGAAAAGCAATCCTTCACATACAAGGGGAGCCAAAAAAGACTGTGTGGAAATTTCTCAGCAGAAACCATGGAGGCGAGAGGGCAGTGGTATGATATACTTAAGACACTTAAGAGAAAACTGACAACCAAAAATTCTATATCCAGCAAAATTACCCTTCAAAAATGATGGGGAGGGTGGTGCGATTGTGCCTCAGCAGGCAGAATTCTCGCCTGCCATGTCGGAGACCCGGGATGGATTACAGATGCCTGCCCATGACAAAAAAAAAAAAAAAAGACGGAGAGATTAAAATATTTTCAGAGAGTCACTGAGAGAATTTGTGACCAAGAGACCAGCTCTGCAAGAAATACTAAAGGGAGCACTACAGGCAGATAGGAAAAGGCAGGAAAGAGAGGTGTGGAGAAGTGTGTAGCAAGGAAGACTATTAGTAAAGGTAAAAAGAGAAAAGAAATTAGATATGACATATAAAATCAAAAAGGTAAAATAGTAGAAGAAAGTACTGCCTTTATAGCAAAAAACATTAAATGTTAATCAAACTCCCCAATCAAAAGACACAGACTGGCAGAATGGATTAAAAAAAACAAGACCCATCTATATGCTGTCTACAGGAGACTCATTTTAGATCTAGGACAAAATAAAAGACTGAAAGTGAAAGGTTGCAAAAAGAAATTTCATGCAAACAACACTCAGAAAAGAGCATGTATAGTTATACTAATTTCCAACAAATTAGACTTCAAATGAAAAATAATTAAAAGAGACAAAGAAGAACACTATATATTAATAAATGTAACAATTCAACAAGAAGACATAACAATCATAAATATTTATGCACCAAGCCAGAGTGCTCCAAAGTACATGAAGCAAACACTGACAACACTGAAGGGAGAAATAGACACTGCTACCATAACAGTTACAGACCTCAATTTCCTGCTCTCATCAATGGACAGAATATCTAGACAGAGGGTCAATAAAGAAAAAGAGAATTTGAATAATATGATAAATGAACTAGATAAGTGAACACATTTAACTTAAGCGCTCAGGGAGCATTCTCAAGGACAGACCATATGTTGGGTCACAAAGCAAGTCTCAAAAAATTTAAAGAGACTGAAATCATATCAAACATTTTCTCAGATCAAAAGGGAATGAATTTGGAAATCAGTAACAGGCAGAGGGCCAGAAAATTCACAAATATGGAGGCTAAACAAAACACCCTTAAACAACCAATGTGTCAACAAAGAAATTACAAGAGAAATCAATAAATATCTAAAGGTAAATGAAAACATACCAAAATTTATGGGATGCAGCAAAGACACTGCTAAGAGGGAAATTTATGGCCTTAAAATGCCTATATTAAAAAAGAAGAACAAAAATCAAGTAATTCACTTGTAAGAATTAGGGAAGAAACAGCAATCTAACCCCAAAGCAAACAAAAGGAAAGAAACAATGAAGATTAGAGCAGAAAGAAATGAAATTGAGAACATGAAAACAATCAAGAAAATCAACAAAACCAGAGGCTGGTTCTTTAAGAAAATCAATAAAATCTATGGACTCTTTAGTTAGGGTGACAAAAAGAAAAAGAGAGAGGACGCAAATCAATAAAATCAGAAACGGAAGAGGAGACATAACCGCTGACCCCACAGAAATAAAGGAGGTGTGCTGGTTTGAAAGCATGTATGCCCCCTAGAAAAGCTATGTTTTAATCAAAATCCCATTTCATAAAGGTAGAATAATCTCCATTCAATACTGTATGTTTGAAGCTGTAATCAGATCATCTCCCTGGACGATGTAATTTAGTCAAGACTGGTTGTTAAACTGGATTATGTGACGACATGTCTCCACCCACTTGGGTGGGTCTTAATTTACTGGAGTCCTATAAAAGAGAAAACATTTTGGTGAATGAAAGAGATTATGTAGAAACACTACTGATTTTGGGGTGTTGATCTTGTACCCTGGCACTTTGCTGTAATCATTTATTAGCTCTAGTGGCTTTGCTGTAGATTTTCTGGAATTTTTAACATACAGTATCATATTACCTGCAAACGATGAGAGTTTTACTTCTTCCTTTCCAATTTTGATGTGTATTTCTTTTTCTTGTCTAATTGCTCTAGCTAGAACTTCCAGCACAATATTGAATAACTGGTGACAGTGGGCATCCTTATCTTAATCTTAGAGGGAAAGCTTTCAATCTTTTCCCATTGAGGTTGATGTTAGCTGTGGGTTTTTCATATTTTCCCTTTTATCTTGTTGAGGAAGTTCCTTTCTATTCCTATCCTTTGAAGTATTTTAATAAAGAAAGGATGCTGAATTTTGCCAAATGCCTTTTCTGCATCAGTCGACATGAACATGTGATTTTTCTGCTTTAATTTGTTGATATAGTGTATTATATTAATTGATTTTCTTATGTTGAACCATCCTTGGATACCTGGAATAAATCTCACTTGATCATGGTGTGTAATTCTTTTAATGTGCTGCTGGATTCAATTTGCAAGAATACTTAGGAATAAATTTAACTAAGGATACAAAAGACCTATACACAGAAACTACAAGAAATTGTGAAAAGAAATCATGGAAGACCTAAATAAATGGAAAGGTATACAGTGTTCATGGACTGGAAGACTAAATATAGTTAAGAACTCAATTCTACCCAAACTGATTTATGATTCAATGCACACTAATTAAAATCCAAAAAACTTACTTTGCAGAAAGAGAAAAACCAATAACCAAATGTATTTGGAAGTGCAGGGTACCCCACATAGCTAAAAATATATTGAAAAAGAAAAATTATGAGGGAGGTTTCATAGTACTTGAGTTTAAAGCATATAATAAAGCTACAGTGGTCAAACAGTATGGCACTGGCAAAAAGATAGTTATACTGACCCACGTAATCAAATAAAGTGTTCAGAAATAGACTCTCTCATCTATGGAAAATTGATCTTTGATAAGGCAGCCAAGACAACTTGCCTGGAACAGAGCACCCTCTTCAGTAAATGGGGCTTGGAGAATTGGGTATCCATATGAAAAAGAATGAAAAGGGATCCATCTCTCACACCCTACACAAAAATTAACTCAAAATGGATCAAAGACCAAAACATTAGAGCTAAAGCCAAAACTTTTAGGAAAAAAAAGTACGGAAATATCTTATAAATGTCCCTATAAATAGGGAGTCGTTTCCTAGACTTTATACCCAAAGCACAAGTGTTGAAAAAAAGAAATAGATAAATGGGAACTCCTCAAAATTAAACAATTTTGTACATCAAAGAACTCTGCCAAGAAAGTAGAAAGGAAGCCTAAGCAATGGGAGATATCTGGAAATCACATATGAGATAAAGGTTTAGTATCCAGAATATATAGATTCTTCAACTCAACAACAAAAAGACAAACAACCCAATTTAAAAAAAATGGGGAAAAGGAGGGGCCAGCCTCTCCAGAATATCAGCTAGTTCCATCTTCCTACTCCATATTATTGACAGCCTTTTCCAACATGAAAAAATTAGAATGGGCATAGCCCAAATACCCCTAAACAGTGGGACAAAGATCAAAGGTGATGGTGGAGTTATACAGAGAAGGTAGGGTTTAACAAACAAGTATGACTGCTGAATCACTATACTGATACTTCTTTTAGTCTCCAGTATCTTAGAACAACTAGAAGTGAAAACCTAAAGTTGTGGAATTGTAAATCATACCAAACTCTGAAATCTGTTCTACAACTAATTGTGCGCTGTGATTAGAAATTTATTGCTTTTTTGTTTATGTTATTTTTCACAAAAAAAAAAGAAGAAAAAAGTCAATTGTGATGATAAAAAAAAAAAATCTATGTATTCCTTCTAGCTCCTAATGTTCTGGAACAGCTAGAAGGAAAAATCAGAATGGTAGCCCATGACAAACCCTGGGGTCTGTCCTGTAACTACTTGTTGAAGAGTGCTTTGGAAACCACTGCTTTTTTCTTTCTTTGCTTTGTATATATGTTATGTTATACAATTAAATAAAGTTTTTAAAAAATGGACAAAAGATATGAACAGACACCTCTCAGAAGAGGAAATACAAATGGTTAAAAGGCACATGAAAAGATGCTCAATTTCA
>PVIY010056266.1:0-13397 GCA_004026745.1 Myrmecophaga tridactyla | reverse complement strand
TGCTGGAGGTCTGGAGTTCGATCCCTGGTGCCTCCTGCCCATATGCAAATTTAAAAAAAAAAAAAAAGAGTTGTGAACAAAATAAAACATAAATAAATTATTTTTAAAGCAACATGTTCTGCACTTAATCTATGGCTCAAGAATTTCAAAAAGTTCAAAATATTTGAGTAAAAATAAGTACAGAAAGAACTGTCATTTTTTGGTAAGTTCTATTTAAATTTACCTTACAAGGTTTTGTTCATTTGCATGTTTGTTTTTGTTGTTGTGATTTTTGTTTGGAACATATCTCATCTATTTGTAAGCATTTTTTATTCAAGAGTTATTGAAAATGTAATGAATTCTATTTACTATTTAATTTATAAGCATGCATGACCTTTTATAAATTAAAAAAAAAGTCAGATGCAGAGTAGTGTTGTGAAAAAAGCTCAACCCTTCAGAACAGAGATGTAAGTTCTAGTTTGGCTGAGAGACTTGGGACAAATTACTCAACCTGTCTGAAACTCTGCTTCTTTATTTATTTTTAAAAAAGGAGGGGGGCGGCAGACAATTATTAAGATAAACTTCTTTCTACAAATTTGAGAAAATTTACTAAACTCTTTTCTTGAAAAAAAAAAAACATAGCATCAATCTAATATGATTATTTCTTCTTTATGGCCAGTAGCTGATGGTCTGCACTCATTCTTCGAAAGATTTGAGGGTTGGAAAGCCTGCTACTTTACCCACTTATCAGCCTGTTCTCGGAATGATGCTGGGTCCCTGGGACTTACCGTGCAGAAGAAAGAAGAACAGGCAGGCTTGAGGGCTTCAGGTAAGCCTGAGAAGGAACGCTACTGGTTAATTTTTATTCACTTGGTTAGAATCCAGGTGAATCAAAATTGATTGAAGACACTATGGAATCTTCATGGGGAAAATAATGCTAATTCCGCCTGGAAGGCTGATCTGCGCAGCAGCCGTTTTAGTGTAAAGGGAAAGCAACCTAGAAAAGCAGGGTATATACCGCTCAGATACCGGTTTGTGTTGAAAGATGCGTTTATATTGCAGCTTTGTACCGTTTAATAATTTTCTGTTTGGGCTTGTTTTAGTATGCGGAAGAGCTGGGATTTTGTACCCACTGAGTTAATTTTCCTAACTAAAGTCTTAACAGCCGGTGAGTAGAATGTATAATGTTTCCCCATAAAATCAGCCATGAATTTTAAACAAATTAACCCTTCTATCTCACCACCTTCCCCAAACTCCACTGCGTACACTGGAAAACCTCGTCCCTCACTGCTCCCCGTAACCCACAGCTGCCTTGGAGAAAACTCTAAATTTCAACTCCTGCGGAACTTTTATATCATTTTCATTTTTCTGAAGAGGTTCATGGACATTATTATACTTGGACACTTTCTTTCTCTCTTAAAAAATATTTTATTATATTAATTTAAAGAATGCCTGACTGGGTTTGAGCTGTTTTTTCCCTGCTGTAATTTCCCTCTCAAGTACAAATGGCGTCTCATGTACCGTTTGTTTCGCAAGGATGGTGGACCCCTGCTTTCCAGAGCATGTTTTAGAGGGTCACTACTGGAGTTCTCCTTGTGTAGACTTAGGATGTATGCTCGGGACATGCAAATGAATTGTGGCCCAATTAAGCACTGAAAAAAAAACAAACCAACCAGCTTTAAATATCCTGTTAATGAACTGCATTCAGGCGCTAAAAAGATATTCCATCACGATGGGATTATAAAGATTCTGCCTTTAATTATGAGTTGTAAAAGCCACTTTCAGGTAGAAATAAAGAGGGCAACAGTTGCTCAATTACAGGTGAACATTCATCTAGGAGGGGAAAAAAAGTCTTTCTGTGATAAGGCCCAGAAATCTTGCTTTTCTGCTAATGCGATTTCAAACGTTTTTGTTGCTGGTGGCTTGAGCAGCATTCCTGACCTGTCGCCTCGGATGGGAATTGCTCACAGCCTTGTCACCCAGAGCTGTGCCCATGTCCCCATGCTGAGCGGGGAACTGACCTGGCGACAGCTTCTGCAGAAGCTGGGCCTGCTTTCATTCATTCCAGCCTCCTCCTGCCCACCCCTCCCTGTCTCCAGCCCAGCATTCTTTCCAGGTTTATTCATGAGCTCATCACTCCGGGAAGAAAAAAATTTATTTGCATCATAACCACATTTAAAAGCTATAAATTACGCAGAGCTGTAAATACTGCCCCGTGGTAAACACCACCCTCGTAAAACCTGTGTGTGTGTGCACGTGTGTGTGTGCGTGCATGTGTGTGTGCACGTGTGTGTGTGCGTGCGCACGTGTGAATACGGCCTGTGGATTTTCTCCCGCCCCGCTGCTTCTCATAGCTCTGAAACCCTGTAGTTAAAGCAGCGTTCGTTTTGCACTGATTTCTATAAATGGTGAGCAAAGGAGAATTTAGAAGTTTAAAACCAACTGGGATTCTGTGCGCAGCCTGAAGATTGTCCTTATTCTGCAATAAACCTGCTCAGCATAATCAAAAAAACAAGAGATGAGTTGTGTTCGGCGCCGGCCGACCAAGGCATAGGCAACTGACCTACTAAAAAATCATTTTTCACCAGCCTTGCCACCTCGGGTAAGGCGTGTAGAGCGTTTGCTACCCAGACCAGGCTTTAAATCATTAAAATAACAGCTGGTGTTGGTCAAATAATCACAGAAACTGAAATAGTCACCATCCGACATCTCCCACTTTTTTTTTTGTATACTGTATGGCAGGGGTCACATTTCATTGTTTTTCCATGTGAATGTCCCATTACTGCAGCACCATTTGTTGAAGTTTTGCTTGTTGGGTTTTTTGTTTGTTTTGCTAGTTTTTTGGGTAAGTGCATGGGCCGGAATCGAACCAGGTCTCCACATGGCAGGAAACTAAACTACCTTTTAACTAACTACCCTTGCACCCCTTTTCCTGCTCACTTTTAAAAGAAGATCTGCAGATGAGTAAAAAACATGGATAAAAAATATACAAATAATGGAGGGGCGACAAAGGTTAAAAAAAAATGGGTAGATGGAAACACTAGTGGTCAACGAGAGGGAGGGGTAAGGGGTATGGTATGGATGAATTTTTCTTTTTCCTTTTTATTTCTTTTTCTGGAGTGATGCAAATTTTTAAAAAATGATCATGGTGATGAATACACAACTATGTGATGATATTGTGAGCCATGATTGTACACCATTCATGGACTGTTTCTATGTTAAGATTTATCAATAACTTTTTTTTTTTAATGGGCATCCTGCACGTGGAACGTGTTGCTGGGACTAGCTGGTGAGCTGCAGCTTGCAGGGCATCCTGGTGCCCGCAGCCTCCCACGACCGGGAACTGGGGGTTCAGGGAGGCTTGCCCGAGTTGGGGTGACCCAGGATTGGTCCTGGGTGGATTGGTCCCCATGTGCTTCTCACTCGTGGATTGACTCGATTTATCCATTCGAATTCTTCATGAACCAAAATAAGAATAATGTCAGGAATATTATAGAACAATCTTTTAAAATAACACAATCAGAACCATTGGGGGGGGGGGAATACTGCCTTTATATTCCAGAAAAATCTCCCTCCAGTCCTACACGAAGCTCATTTCGTCGTACCTCTTCCTGAGTGACAATCAATACCGAATCCAAATTGCTCATGTTAGGTCCCTCCCCACATCAAAAGTGTGTCATAAAGCACTCCTCAGTCTATTTTGCTGGGAGGAGGGGAGGTGTACGTGGGAATCTCAGTCCACAGTAAGCATGCAGGAAGTTTGTTTGTAACTGAAACTGTGGATGGTAGAACCCAAATCCGGTCACTTTAGCGTGTTCCCAACTTCCTTAGTGCTGTGCCACTGCTTCCTTTTCTTGGGTGCCCAGAAAACAGCCCAGATCCTCCTGGGTAGCAGGAATCCTCCCTCCCCTGCGCCATGAGGCTCCGCCCCCACGGCAATGGGGCCCCGCCCCTAGGTTTCAAGGAGGCCCCGCCCCCGGGCTCCACCTGCGGCCCTGCCCCTGGGCTTTAATAAGGCCCCGCCCCCGGGCTCCCAGGCTCCGCCCCGAGCTTCACCTGTGTGCGCAGGTCTTCTCAGATCTTGGGTTTTCAAACCTACCCAAGGCCATCGCACGCAGGGCTGGCAGCATTGCCGATGCCTCATGCCCCTGACGCCTTTCCTCCATCAAAGTCTCCCAGGACCCCCGGGGTCTTTGAGACTGAAGAGCCGGATGCGCTGTCACCTCTGGCGGGAGCCTTAAGAAAAGGGGGCGCTTTAGCTGACTAAAAGGATAAGCATCGGGAACCGCATGGGAACGCAGTGGCTGTGTGTTTTTTGTAAAACTAAAGATAACCAGCTGGCTCGGTCTCTTGTCTTGAAGGCGCATGATGATTCCTGGTGGGAATGGGGTGGGGTAGGTGGGGAGATGCACCGAGGAAGACACAAGGACGGAGGAAGAACTGTGAGGCCCCGGGAGGCCCATGGGTGAGACGATGACAATTTCTCACAAGCTGAATTTGAAGCGTCCTGGTGGGGGTGGCCTGCCATGGTCACAGGTCAGGGGCTCAGAGAAGAGGTGTGTGCACGGGGCACAGATTTGAGGCATCAACATGGAAATGAAGACACTGCAGACACTAACTGGAGAGTCAAGGAAAGGACCTGGAGGCCACCAGAGGGCCCAGAGGAAGAGGAAGCACCTGGGAAAGAGACGCCAGAGAAGCAGACAGAAAATGAGATGTTTGGTGCCTGAAGACAAAGGGAGAGAAGGTGTTCAAAGGAGCAGGGCGTGGCTGTCTAATTTACCCATTTTCCTGGCTTCTGCCATCACACCTCCCAGCTGTGCCACCATCATCTCTGGTCTGGGCTCACCTCATGATGCATGTCATTTTTGCCCCCTTCAGCTAATTTTCCACACAGATGCCAGAACAATGCTATTAAAACGTGAAACAGATTTTGTCACTTTTTTGCTCCAAAAGCTTGAGGGTCTTCTCAGCTCATGAAAACCAAAAGCAAAGCCCTGTCTCTCACGGTGACTTTGCATCCTCATCTCCTTCAGGATTTGAGACAAATATCTCCTACCTTGACCATGTATTTAGAATTGCCACTTTCCACCCTCACTCCCACCCCAGCCTTCCTTAGCCTCCTTTCCAGATTTATATTTTTCCATAGAACATCACAAGATGGTCAACAGTGTAAACCCAGAGAAGTGCTGGTTGAATTAATTGCAGCAGGACATTACAGACCCTGGTAAGAGCAGTTGCAGAGGGCAATATTCACAGGAGGAAGTAGGTCCTGAGAAAAGGAAACCACCCAGTGCAGAGTATTCTTTGCCATGGCTGGACTGTTGGAGATGGGAAGGAGAGCGCCTTGCTGACACCTAGAGAAGGGTACCACAAAGTACAGGGAGAGGCTCACACGACCACCTGTTGCAGGGCTTATGTTGCATGGAGTGGGGGGTGATATTGAAAAGATGTAAAGAGGGAAGGAGTAAGGAGGCAGGGAAAGAGGTCTTCAAGGGACTGGGGTTCAGAATTGGCTTCCTCCAATTCTTGTCCACGTTTCCGGGTGTTCTAGTTTGCTAGCTGCTGGAATGCAATATACCAGAAACAGAATGTCTCAATTACAACAATTCTATAGATATATCCAATCAAAGGCATCCAGGGAAAGATGTTCAAGGTTTCTCTCTCATTCTGGAAAGGCACATGGCAAACACAGTCAGTTTCTCTCTCATCTGGAAAGGCACATGATGAACATGGTCAAGGTTCCTCTCTCATCCAGAAGGGCACATCGTGAGCAAGGTATCATCTGCTAGCTTTCTCTCCTGGCTTCCTGTTTCATAAAGCTCCCCGGGAGGTGTTTTCCTTCTTCATCTCCAAAGTGCTGGCTCATGGACTCTCTGCTTCGTGGTGCTGCAGCATTCTCTGCTCTCTCCTAATCTCTTGTCTCCAAAATGTTTTCTCTTTTGTAGGACTTCAGAAACTAATCAAGATCCACCCGAATGGGTGGAGATATGTCATCACCTAATCCAGCTTAACAACCACTCTCGATTACATCACGTCTCCTGGAGATGACCTAATTACAGTTTCAAACATACAATTCTGAATAGGGATTAGAAGAAACGGCTGCCTTTACAAAATGGGATTAAGATTAAAACATGGCTTTTCTAGGGGACACACATCCTTTCAAACCAGCACACCTGGGGAAGGGAAGGATGGAAGCTGGAGATATGAGGACAAGCTTCAGGGGAAACCTGAGATGTTCTGGCTGGCTGTGCCCTTGTTTTCTCTGTGAAATTTCCCAGGGAGTGGGACAGGGAGTAGAGGAACCTTCAAGCAGCCCTGAAAGCCACACCCGGATGTCCTCGACCCCAATGTGAGATGACCCCAGCTGGATGTGGGCACTGAGAAGCCTGATTCTGAATTTAATTCAGTGATGAAGCACTGTCTGGCAGGTCCAGTGCAAGGAACTGCAGCAGGGAAGGGAAACTGAGGCTTTTGGCAAGCTCATGATTTTCTAGCTCAGCTGAAAATAGCCATAGACTTCTACTGTTTCTTTAAGCAGTACTTGTGGATGATTTGCCTTACAATCTTGGCTCTGGAAGGAGCCAGAAGTGACCAGGAAAGCCTTTTTCCTGATTTGGGCATGAACGCCCTTATACCTTAATATGCAAAAACAGAGAATTAAAAAAGGGCCATATGTAAATGTTTTGTATTCATTGGTCAGGAAAGAGAGAAAATAAATTCAACTATGAATTCTAACTCTTTGGCATCATCCAGCATTGGTGTAAACTGCAAGTAGTTTCACGGAGAATTACCGGGGGACGATGTGAGGATGGCCACAGGGTGGCTGCTGACTGTTACAAAGAGAAGGAAGGAAAGAGACTTGCCCACGAGTGCCAGTGCCAGGCACCGTGACCCGGCTTCAGTTAGAAGGAACGTTGCTCTGTAAATAGCAACGGGCTTTACTTACCATAGATCATCACAAACCAGAAAACAAGCTGGACTTAGAATGAAGAGATTTAGATTATGCTTCTCTTTTTTTGTTTTGCCATAGATTTCACCTGCATCAGAACATGCTTGTCCATCTATACTGATTATTGATAATCTACAAGTAGAAACTTATGAACTTTGCTTGTAGCCTCAGACTGTGTTTGGGAGCTTATCTTTTTATTTATTTGTTTGTCTATATCTATCCATCATTTACCTAGCTATCATTCATCAATCATCAATCTATATTTATTTTAGTTAGGATTCAGTCCACAATTTTGAAAACAACTATTAAAAAGAAAAAAAAAGGAACACAGTTGATTAAAAGAAGCAAATGTTACTTGGCAAGGAAGAAATGGCATTTGCTGCCATTGAAAATTTAATATAGGTCTTCTGAAGTTATATGTATGTGTTTCTTACTGTTTCCTGGGAAGTAGTTTCTATCTTCTGCGGGGGGGACAGGTTCCTACCCTAATTTCTTTAAGGAATATATTCATTTGAGTTCTTATAAATGATTATTAGGTAAGATAATACTTTTTCCTCCATGTTTTTCCTCCCAAAGAAACTTCATTTCAATAGTATTTTCAAGTCATTAAATACATGTCTTAGAATGTTAGCATAAAGGAGTTTTGTACATTGTTTTTTAAGGACTAGTTTTGGAAATCAGGATAATTTGGAGAACCTAGAATAATTATTTTTAATAGCAACTACCACTGAGCCTTTATGTACCAGCATTACGTTTAAGTGCTTCATATGGATTATCTCATGTAATAATCATATCAAGCCTAGAGCATGAGTACTAGTAATATCATCTTCATTCTTAGTTGAAGACAAAAAGGATCAAAGAAATCAGAGGAGTTGGGGTGAAGCCAGAAGTTGACTCAGACAGGCTGGCTCCAGGGTCTGAACTACCACCACTCCGTGTCCTGTCCCTTGTGCTGCCCCTCTCAGATAGTCCTATGTACCTGATGCCCTGGGTCACGGCCAGCTCATAGTTTAATTCTCTCACACGCTCCTTAAGTGCTCATCTTTAAGTGTAAACTGAGGAAGGAGCCCTAAGCTTAAAAGCTAGCTCTGCAGTTATCTCAAATATTTCACTATGGAAGGAGATATGTGGTGTCATGTATTCTGGTCCACCCCACTTTCTCATAGAGTTGGCCTGACTGCAAAGGTGCCTGGTAGAGAAGCCAATATTTTGTGCAAAAATCTTTGAATCTGCCTAGATACTTGAAAATCAGTTGGTTATGACATCTGAAATATGAAATACCAGATGGTAATGAAGTCACTTTTTTTTTATTTAAAAGTAAATGTTACCAATTAATAATAGGATAAGAGTGTCAAAATGTGGTACTTTGTAAAAAATTGCCAGTGGATCCTAAAACTGTCAAACAACTTATTGAATGGGGTTATGTTTGTCATCCATTTAAATTTCAAAAATTAGGGTATTTGTTTGGTTTCTTTCCATTGAATATAACAGAAGCTTAACTTGCTTCAGCTTAAGCATAAATAGGAATTTGTTGGAAGGACACTGGGGATGGCCCATAGGATTGAGTAGAGAACTAATGATCAATAAGACCTCCAGAAGATCAAGGTCAGTGAGACCTGTGGGCTAGAATACCCGAGGACTCGTGCTCCTCACTGCATGCGCTTAACTTTTGAGCCTTCTCCACTGTTGGGAGATGTGACCACCAGCTCTTCTAGGGATCCATATTAATTTCAACCAGGGACAAAGAGAATATTGCTCTTTCAGCTTTGATAAGAAAATTCCCTGGGAAGGATTCTGATTAGCTTCCCTTGAGTCATCCAACCAGTGCTGGACAAATCACTGTGGTATGTGAAATGGAGGACATTATAGGCCCAGGTTGGCCATGAGTCTATGCCTATTGTCAGGGATCCAGAGTATGAGATTAGATGTGCTTTCCTTCCACGTCATCAGAATGGGCAGAGGCAGTTCCCCAGAGAAGGACAGTAAGGATGTTCTCTGAGCAGACAGAAGGACTTCTGTTTCTTACAAATATTTATCAAAAGCAGTTTTCATTTTAGGTAGTTCAGTAACTTCATATACTACAGACAGTAACTACAATGCAATTGTGACTCTGACTACTGGGCTTAGGTCAGACTTCACAACTTAAGGGTCATCCCCTACAAGATTGCCCTTCAGCCACTGGCCCACAAACTTGGGGGTTCCCAGGTCGCCCACACTCCTGAACAACTGGCTACAAATTTTGGGGAAGGGGACCTACCACCACTTTGGGTTCAATAATTTGCTGGAATGTTCTCATGAACTCACTAAAAATGTTATTGTTACAACTAACAGGTTTATTATAGCAAAAGAGTATACAAATAAGAAGCCAAATGAAGTGATATTACTGGACAAAGACCATGGATTCTTTTGCCCAGTGCATTTGATAACCAATTCCTGAGACACCAAGGTTTCAAAGAGAGAAAGAGTTTATTACTAGGTGCATAATAGGAAAGCAGACGGCCTAGTGCCCAAAATCTGTCTCCCCAAGTTTAGGGGGTTCAGGGTTTTTAAGGATTTTAGCGAGGGGAGATGATGTCATTTCAAATAGCAAGTTCAAAGCCGAAAAAGAGACAGTGTTATCGTTATCATTTCTATAGGAGAACATGAGCTAAAAAGACGGGAAGCAGAGCTATCACTTCAGTACTAAAGGTATAAGCCAAAAAGAAGAGAGACAAGTTATCTTTCAATAGCAGAGCCTAGCTGATATGATTTACAAATGTCTGGGGCTGAGGTTAGTTAATGACCGACTTCACATTCTTTATCAGCATTCGGGCCTTTGCCCCACCAGAAAATGACCAAATAAAGGGAATGACAGCTCTTACAGTCATAAAGGCACAAGATAAGGGCTTTTACAATCATTTCAGATATCAGGGAAACTGGATTACAATTTAGAGATTTCAGGAATTTCCCTCTGTCTACTCCAATACACGAGAAAGAAAAAAGGAATATCTATATAATGATTTAGTAATCAAAATCATCCCTTAAATCCTGATTTCTCGGTTACCATGATGCATAGGGTGAGGTCTGGGAAGGTCTCAAACACAAACTTCCATGTCCATTCCATATAGAGTCAGGATGTGTCACCCTCCTAACACATCAATGCTTGTTATCGGCCAAGGGAATTCTCTGATCTTCTGTATGCAGAGCTTATATTGGTGCTTCATTATGTAGGCATGACTGATGGAATCAAGGCTCAATCTCTAGGTCTCCTCCACTTCCTGGAAGATTGGGCTGGTATGCCCTGACTCGAAGACCCAATCCTTTAATTCTTTGGTTGGTATTTCTAGTGTGGCCAGCCCCCTACCCCAAGACTACCAGTGCAGCTGCACTACCAGTGCAGCTGCCCTTACCCAGTCATCTCATTAGCATAAGCTCTCAGGTGTGGTGGTGGAGACCCACCAGGAATACTAAAAGATGCTCCTATCACAGGAAATTCCAAAGACTTAAGGCTACCCCCAGGAGCTGGGACTAAGGCCAGACCTCTTTTGGGAGGCCAAATTCATTATTATGCAGAGCAATATATCAGGAAGCTACTGCTATATAACACACAGCCTCCAAATCTAGTTGAATTCAACAATAAGCATTTATTTCTTACATCTCTGATTCTGTTGATTTGAGCCAAACCTGCTCATGCATCTGCCAGTTGTGATAGGGGTTAACTAGCCTGGGCTCATATTGACAGCTCTGCTCCTATCTCCTTGTACCAGCAAATTAACCAAGATTTGTCCTTCTTATCATGATGGTTGAGGCACAAGAGTGTAAGTCAAGTCATGCAAATACTTTCAAACCTTTATTCTCACATTCTATTGGCCAAAGCAAGCTGTCTGGGGTGAGCAAGTACATTCCTTTCATGTAGGAATTTACCAGTTAAGAAAAAAGGAAACAGACACCTGATATCCAAATACAAAAGAATGAATTTACACCCCCACCTAACACCATATACAATAACTCAAAATGGATCAAAGACTTAAATATAAGTGCTAAAACTATAATCCCCTTAGAAGAAAACATAGGTGTCAATCTTTGTGATTTTGCTTTAGACAATGACTTCTAAAGCCCATGCAAGCAAATTTAAAAATATATAAATTGGACATCATCAAAATTGAAACTTTTGTACTTCAAAGGACACCATTAATAAAGTGAAAGATAATCCATAGAACGGGAGAAAATATTTGCAAGTCATATATCTAGGGGTCGGGTATCCAAAATGCATAAGAAACATTTACAACCAAACAATTAAAGCACAAATAAACCAATTAAAAATAGGCTAAGGATTTGAATAGACATTTCTCTAAAGAAGAAATATGAATGCCAACAAGCGGATCACTGGCCATTAGGGAAATGCAAATCAAAACCACGATGAGATCTCACTTCACTCCCAATACATTGGTTATAATAAAAAAGACAGATAAGAAGTGTTAGCAAAAATGTAGAGAAATTGGAATTCTCATACATTGTTGGCAGGAATGTAAACTGGCCAGTCTCTTTGGAAAACAGTTTAGCAGTTCCCTAAAAAGTCAAACTTCGAGTCACCATATAATGCAGTAATTCCATCCCTAGGCCTATACTCAAAGATAATTAAAAGCATATATGCACACAAAAACTTGTACACAAATATTCATAGCAGTATTATTCATGGAAATCACAAAGTGGAAACAACCAGATGTCCATCACTTATGAATCAATACACAAAATTGATAGCAATATAATGGGATACTATTCAGCCATAAAAAGGAGTGAAGTGCTGATATACTTGCAACATGGATGAACCTTGAAAATATTGTGCTAAGTGAAAAAAGTCAAAAATAAATTGTATGATTCCATTTATATGAAATGTCCAAGCTAGTCAAATCCTCAGAGAAAGAAAGTAGATTAGTGGTGAGGGGCTGGGAGGATGGGCAGATAAGGAGTGATTGCTAATGGGTCTGAGGTTTCTTTTTATAGTGATGAAATGTTCTGGAATTAGATAGTGATGTGAATATACAAAAATTGAATTGTACACTGAGAAAGAGAGAGAGAGAGAAGGAAAGAGGAGACAAGGAAGGGCTACCTGGTAGAAGCATCCAAGAAACTGATTTTGAAAGATAAGCTATAGCTGATACTCAATAAAAATTTGTGGGTTTTGATGTTAAAACTTATTTTTCCAAACCTTCAGTAAGGTGTGCCATGCACACAGACACACACACACACACACACACAAAGAAAAAGAAAACTCTCAGAATGATGAATGAGGTCTCTGGTTCTATCTACTCTATCTCAGCATCCAGAGCAGGTCAGGTGGACAGCAGGGACTCAATAAAAAGTGCTGAGAAAAGTACCAGCATGAGTCACTTTGGTTCGTTCCACAATGATGACCACAAGCGGTTTTGACCCCTACCTGTCTCTAGTGGTGCAGAGAGATTCAATCTGTTTACACTCCAACTTTTCAATACATGGCTAGTGCCCTGTCCCCAAAAGTACACTTTTAAGCACTATGATAATTTGAGAAAAGTCTTTTTTTATAAGTGTTCAAATCAAATCACTTCATCTCTACCAATTTTTAAAAATATTTTTATTGATAAAAGTTAACATCAAGCATTCTTAACTTAAAAACATTCTATACATGATGTACAATCAATGGCTCACAATATCATCACATAGTTGTATATTCATCACCATCATCATTTTTAGAACATTTGCATCACTCCAGAAAAAGAAATAAAAAAGAAAAAAGAAAAAACTCATACACTACCATACCCCTTACCCCTCCCTCTCATCAACCACTAGTATTTCCATTTACCCAATTAATTTTAACATTTGTTCCCCCTATTATTTGTTCATTTTTATCCATATTTTTTACTCATCTGTCTATACTGTATGTAGATAAAAGGAGTATCAGACACCAGGTTTTCACAATCACACTGTCACACTGTAAAAGTTATATCATTACACAATCATCTTCAAGAAACAAGGCTACTGGAACACAGCTCTACTGTTTCAAGTACTCCCCTCTAGTCACACCAATACACCGTAAACTTAAAAGGGATATGAATATACTACATAAGAATAACCTCCAGGATAGCCTCTCAACTCTGTTTGAAATCTCTCAGCCACTGACACTTTATTTTTTCTCATTTCTCTCTTCCCCGTTTTGGTTAAGAAGATTTTCTCAATCCCTTGATGCTGGGGCCCAGTTCATCCCAAGATTTCTGTCCCACATTGCCAGGGAGATGTACACACCTGGGAGTCATGTCCCACATGGGGGTAGTGGGAAGGGCAGTGGGTTCACCTGCCTAGTTGACTTAGAGATAGAGGCCATATCTGAGTAACAAAAGAGGTTCTCGGAGGGTGACTCTTAGGCCTAACTTTAAATAGGCTTAACCTAACCTTTGCAGAAATAAGTTTCATAAGGGCAAACTCCAAGGACTTGGCCTATTGATTTGATTGT
>PVIY010056265.1:0-13383 GCA_004026745.1 Myrmecophaga tridactyla | reverse complement strand
CTCTGCCTATTATTGATTTCCAGCTTCATTCCCTTATGATCTGAGAAAGTGTTTTGTATGATTTCAATCTTTTAAAATTTATTGAGACTTGCTTTGTGACCCAGCATATGGTCTATCCTTGAGAATGATCCATGAGCACTTGAGAAAAATGTGTATCCTGCTGTTGTGGAGTGTAATGTTCTACAAATGTCTGTTAAGTCTAGCTCATTTATTGTAATATTCAAATTCTCTGTTTCTTTATTGATCCTCTGTTTAGATGTTCTGTCCATTGATGAGAGTAGGGAATTGAAGTCTCCAACTATTATGGTAGATGTGTCTATTTCCCTTTTCAGTGTTTGCCTCATGTATTTAGGAGCATTCTGGCTTGGTGCATAAATATTTATGATTGTTATGTCTTCTTGTTGAATTGTTACTTTTATTAATACATAGCGTCCTTCTTTGTGTCTTTTAACTGTTTTACATTTGAAGTTTAATTTGTTGGATATTAGTATAGCTACTCCTGCTCTTTTCTGATTGTTATTTGCATGAAATATCTTTTCCCAACCTTTCACTTTCAACCTATGTTTATCCTTGGGTCTAAGATGTGTCTCCTGTCGACAGTATATAGATGGGTCCTGTTTTTTAATCCATTCTGCCAGTCTATGTCTTTTGATTGGAGAGTTTAATCCATTAACATTTAGTGTTATTTCTGTACAGGCAGTACTTCTACCATTTTGCCTTTAGGATTTTATATGTCATATCTCATTTTTCTTCTTTTTACCTTTATTGATAGTCTTCATTTCTATACTCTTCTCCACACCTCTCTCTCCTGTCTTTTCTTATCTGTCTCTAGTGCTCCCTTTAGTATTCTTGCAGAGCCGGTCTCTTGGTCACAAATTTTCTCAGTGAATTTTTGTCTGCAAATGTTTTAATTTCCCCCTCATTTTTGAAGGACAATTTTGCTGGATATAGAATTCTTGGTTGGCAGTTTTTCTCGTTTAGTATCTTAAATATATCATCCCACTGTCTTCTTGCCTCCATAGTTTCTACTGAGAAATCTATGCATAGTCTTATTGGGCTTCCCTTGTATGTGATGGATTGCTTTTCTCTTGCTGCTTTCAAGACCCTCTCTTTCTCTTTGACCTCTGACATCCTGATTAGTAAGCGTCTTGGAGTACATCTATTTGGATATATTCTCTTTGGGGTATGCTGCACTTCTTGGATCTGTAATTTTAAGTCTTTCATAAGAGTTGGGAAATTTTCAGTGATAATTTCCTCCATTACTTTTTCTCCTCCTTTTCCCTTCTCTTCTCCTTCTGGGATGCCCACAACATGTATATTCATGTGCTTCATATTGTCATTCAATTCCCTGAGTCCCTGCTCGTATTTTTCCATCTTTTCCCTATATTTTCTTTTGCTTGTTGGATTTCAGGTGTCCCATCCTCCAGTTCACTAATCCTATTTTCTACCTCTTGAAATCTGACATCATAGGTTTCCATTGTTTTTTTCATCTCTACTGCTGTGCCTTTCATTCCCATAAGTTCTGTGATTTGTTTTTTCAGACTTTCAATTTCTTCTTTTTGTTCATTCCTTGCTTTCTTTGTATCCTCTCTCAATTCATTGATTTGATTTTTAATGAGGTTTTCCATGTCTGTTTGAAGATTCTGAATTAATTGTTTCAACACCTGTATCTTGTTTGAGTTGTCGGTTTGTTCCTTTGACTGGGCCATATCTTCAATTTTCCTAGTGTGACTCGTTATTTTTTGCTGGCCTCTAGGCATTTAATTACCTTAATTAGTTTATTCTGGAGATTGTTTTCACTTTTTTTTTCCTAGTATTTTCTTGCTGGATGACTTTGTCATCTATCTGTCCTTTGACATTCAGTTCAGCTTATTCTAGTCCTCTAGCTTAGGTTTTGTTTAATAGATTAGAATTTTTCAGTTCTTGTTTTTCTGTTTCTTGCCCTGCCTGTATGGTGCCTTTCCCCCACCCCTTAGGAGGGTCTACTTAGATATTATAGACCCCAGTCAGATTTTCCCAGACCAAACTGGCCTCCTATCAGGAGGAAAGAGTCAGCTGCGTCAGTTTTCCCTGAGAGTGAGACCCAGGAGGTTGAAAGACTTTCCTGTGAAGTCTCTGGACTGTGCGCTTTCCCTATCCTGCCCAGTATGTGGTGCTTGTCTGCCTGCAGGTCCCACCAGCATAAGGTGATGTGGTACTTTTAACTTCAGCAGACTCTCCCTGCTGGGGGCATGGTGAAGACAGAGGAGAGGTTGTAGGCTGGCTTTAATCCTTCACTTTTCCAGACCCTGGGGTCTGTACTCCTTGAGGGAGGGATTCCATCTGAGCTGGGCCCCACCCCTCTCCTTGAGAAGGCACAGACTCCAGAGAAGCTCTCAAACAAGCCTGTTTCTGCCTGTGCCTGGGGCAGTGGAGCCCAAGAAGCCTTGCAGCTGTATCCAAAGAGCAATCAAGCTATAGAAACAGCCACAAAAGAGAAAAAGAAAAATCCTTTTCAGAGCAGGACCCTGTTCCTTGTATTTGCCAATCAAGAGCTTAAGTTGCTCTGTGTATATCCAGGTCCTCTGTGTCCCCTCCTTTCCTTCAGCACCTAGACCTTTTCAGATCCAAAAAACCTGTCAGCCCTGTCCCCTCACTATGGCATACATTTGCATGTTTAACCACTAGCTTTCCTTCTGGGACAGTCACGACTCTAAACTTCCCTGTTCTACTACAATTCAGCACAGTGAATTATACTCACAAGACTGTGCTACCACCACCTCTATTCATTTTCACATGATAAAGTTTGAGCTCATTAAACAATCACATATTAAACAACCACTCCCCATTCTCTAGCCTCTTTCTATCTCCTGGTGACCTATATCCTAGAGTTTATGTCTAAGAGTTCACCTACAATTAGTTCGTATTTGTGAACTCATACAATATTTGTCCTTTTGTGCCTCACTTATTTCACTCAACATAACGCCCTCAAGGTCCATCCATGCTGTCACATGCTCCAGGATTTCATCCCTTCTGACTGCTGAAAAATATCTATCGTATGTATAGACCGCATTGTATGTATTCATTCGTCTGTTGATGGACACTCGGGTTGTTTCCATCTTTTGGCAATTGTGAAAAATGCTGCTATGAACATTGGTGTGCAAATGTCTGTGTCACTGCTTCAGCTCTTCTGGGTATATTCCTAGTAATGGGATTGCCGGGTCATGAGGCAACTCAATGCTTAGCTTCCTGAGGAGCCACCAAACTGTCCTCCACAGCAGCTGCACCATTTTACATTTCTATCAGCAGTGACTCAGTGTTTCTCTTTCTCCGCAACCTCTCCAACATTGTAATTTCCTGTATGTTTCATAGCAGCCATTCTAATACGTGTGAAATGATATCTAATCGTGGTTTTCATTTGCTTTTTCCTAATAGCTCATGACGATGAGCATCTTCTCATGTGCTTTTTTGCCATTTGTATTTCCTTTTAAGAAAAAATGTATATTCACGTCTTTTGCCCATTTTATAATTGGGATGTTTGACTTTTTATTGTTGAGTTGTAAGATTTCTGTATATTCTGGATATCATGCCATTACCAGATTTGTGGTTTCCAAATATTTTCTGCCGTTAAGTTGGCAGCCTTTTCACCCTTTTGACAAAGTCCTTTGAATCACAGAAGTATTCAGTTTTGAGGGGGTACCATTTATCTATTTTTTATTTTACTGCTTGTGCTTTGGATGTAAGGTCTAGGAAAATACCTCCTATCACTAGATCCTGAAGATGTTTCCTCACATTTTCTTCTAGTGGTTCTATCGTACTGGCTCTTATATTTAGATCTTTGATCTATTTTGAGTTGATTTTTATATAAGATTTAAGGTAGGGGTTGTTTTTCATTCTTTTGGGTATGAATATCCAGTTCTACCAAAACCCTCTATTAAAGAGACTGTTCTGCCATAGTTGAGTGAACTTTGGAGATCTGTCAAAAATCAACTGACCACAGATCTGAAGGTCTATTTCCGAACTCTAAATTTGATTCCATTGATCACTATGCCATGCTGTTTTGACCACTGTGGCTTTATAATATGTTTTAATGTGAGGAAGCATGAGTCTTCCCACTTCATTCTTCTTTTTCAGGGTTTTTGGCTATTCAAGGTCCCCTTCCTTCCAAATAAATTTGATAACTTGCCTTTCCATTTATGCAAAGTAGGCTGTTGAAATTTTGGTTGGTATTGCTTTGAACCTTTAGATCAATTGGTGTAGAATTGACATCTTAATGACTTTTTCAGTATTCCAATCCATGAACACAGAATGTGTTTCCATTTATTTAGGTCTTCTTTGATTTCTTTTAGCAATGTTTTGTCCTTTCCTGCGTATGGGTCCTTTACATCATTGGTTAAGTTCATTCCTAGATATTTTATTATTTTAGTTGCTATTGCAAATGGAACTTTCTGGATCCAACTTCCTTGGATAGCTCATTACTAATGTATAGAAACACCACTGATTTTTTTTTTTTTGTATGCTGTCTGGCGGGGGTCACATTTCATTCTTTTCCATGTGAGTATCCTGTTATTGCAGCATCATTTGTTGAATTTTTGTTTGCTTGTTTGTTTTGGGGGGGAGTGCATGGGCTGGGAATCGAAAAAACACCATTGATTTTTGTAGGTCGATCCTGTATACCACCACTTTGCTGAACTCATTTATTAGATTAGTAGGTTTGTTGTAGCTTTCACAAGACATTCTAGGTATAGGATCATGTAGTCTGCAAATAGGGAAAGTTTCATTTATTCCTTTCCAATTTGGGTGCCTTTTATTTATTTTTCTTGCCTAATTGCTCTAACTAGAACTTCTAGCACAATGTTGAATAACAGTGGTGACAGTGGGCATCCTTGTCTTATTCTTGACCTTAGAGGGAAAGCTTTAAGTCCCTGACTGGTGAGCGTGATGCTAGCTGTGGGTTTTCATATATACCTTTTATCAAACTGAAGAAATTTCCTTTGATTCTACCTTTCAAAGTGTCTTTACACGAAAGGATGCTGAATTTTGTCAAATGTCAGATCATGTGGATTTTCCCTTTCAGTTAATTAATGTGGTGTATTACATTGTTTGGTTTTCTTGTGTTGAACTGCCCTTGCATACCTGGAATAAAACCCAATTGGTCATGGAGTATAATTCTTTTAATGTGCAGTTACATTTGATTTACGAGCATTTTGTTAAGGATTTTTTTATCTATATTCGTTAGAAAGTTTAGTCTATAGTTTTCTTTTCTTGTAGTATCTTTACCTAGTTTTGATATTAAGGTGCTTTTGGCTTCATAGAATGAATTAGGTAGTGTTCCCTCTTCTTCAATTTTTTGAAAGAGATTGAGCAGGGTTGGTATTAATTCTTTTTTTTGAACACTCGGTAAATTTTGCCTGTGAAACCATCTGGCCCTGGGATTTTTGGTGGGATAAGTTTTTGATTACTCATTCGATGTCTTTGTTCTGTGGTTGGTTTGGTGAGGTTTTCTATTTCTTCTCAGGTCAGTGTAGATGATTCACGTGTTTCTAGAAAGTTTTCCATTTCATCTAAGTTGTCTAGTTTTCTCGCATATGGTTGTTCATAGTAACCTCTTATGATCTTTTTTTTTTTTACTTCTTCAGGATCTGTGGTAATGACCCCCTCTCATTTCTGATTTTACTTATTTGTATTTCTCTCTTTTTGCCTTTTTTCAGTAAAACTAAGGGCTTGTTGATTTTATTGATCTCCTTAAAGAAACAATTTTTTGTTTCATTGATTCTCACTATTGTATTTTGTTCTCTATTTCTTTTATTTCTGCTCTAATATTTGTTATTTCTTTTTTAAATATTTTTATTGATAAAACTTAACATGCAAATGTTCTTAACATACGAACATTCCATACATGATGTGCAATCAATGGCTCACAATATCACCACTTAGTTATGTACTTAATTACCATGATCATTTTTTTTTGAATATTTGCACCACTCCCAAAAAAGAAAAGAAAAGAAAAAACTCATACATCTCATACCCCTTACCTCTCGGTCTCATTGACCATAGTATTTCCATCTACTTAATTTACTTTAACCTTTGTTCCCCCTATTATTTGTTTATTTTTATTCATATTTTAACTCATTTGTCCATACCCTAGATAAAAGGAGCATCAGACACAAGGTTTTCACAATCATACAGTTACATTGTAAAAGCAATCACCTTCAAGAAACAAGGCTACTGGAACACAGCTCTATAGTTTCAGGTTCTTTCCTCTAGCTACTCTAATACACCATAAGCTAAAAAGGAGATATCTATATAATGCTTAAGAATAAACTCGACTCTTTGAAATCTCTCAGCCACTGACAGTTTTTTTTTCTCCTTTCTCTCTTCTCCCTTTTAGTTGAGAAGGTTTTCTCAATCCCTTGATGTGGAGTCCCAGCTCATTCTAGGATTTCTGTCCCACATTGCCAGGAAGGTTTGCACCCCTGGGAGTCATGTCCCATGTAGTAGGGTAGGGCAGTGAATTCATTTGGCATGACAGCTTAGAGACAAAGGCCACATCTGAGCACAAAAGAGGTTCTCTGGGGGTGACACTTAGGCCTAATTTTCAGTAGGCTTAGTCAATCCTTTGTGGGGATAAGTTTCATAGGGGTGAACCCCAAGATGGAGGGCTCTGCCTATTGATTTGGTTGTCCCCACTGCTTGCGAGAATATCAGAACTTCTCCAAATGGTGAAGTTGAATATTTCCCCTTTTCTCCCCATTCCCCAAAGGGGATTTTGCAAATACTTCTTTATTCACTGTCCATATCACTCTGGGATTTATTGGGGCAATACACTAACCTGGACAAACCAACAAAATCTAATGCCCTAGTCAAGATTCCACGTACTTATGGTGTTCAACTAAACTGATCATGCAAGTTAAATTAAGAAATGCACTCCCCAAAATATAAATTCTGCACCAAACAAATATCTCTCCCTTTAGTCTCACATAGAAGTTATAAGTTTTAAGATATGGATATCATCTTTTACTCAGTCTTCTGATATACCTTAGTCCTATCCAGATCAGCTTCATTCATATTTCTACTCGATGTCTAATCACTTTTTCAGCTTTTTAAACAGTTGCTGTATGGGGTACTGCTGACTTTCAGAGCCTACCTATAATTTTGCTTAAGAGTTAGCTCCAGAGAACCTTGTTTGTAGCTCAGATGTGGGCTCTCTCTCTCTAAGCCCAACTCTGCAAGTGAAACCATTGCCCTTGCCCTACGTGGGACAAAATATCCAGGGGTGGCAATGTGGGACATGATTCATAGGGATGAGTCTGGCCCTGGCACTGTGGGAACAACAATGCCATTCTGACCAAAAAGCAGAAAAGAAATGGAACAAAATAAGGTATTAGTGGCTAAGAGAGTCCAAATAGAGTCGAGAGGCTATTCTAGAAGCTACTCTTATGCAAGCTTCAGCTAGATATTGCTCATTGCCACAGTTTGCCAAACCTCAACCAGCATCATTCCTGTTAACCCTAAAGAATACACAAGGCTCTATCTGGGATTCTACAAAAGCTTCACACACTAAACTTACTTTCCAGAAACCTATGACTGGATCCTAGGTGAGATAAGTCCTGACAGCCAGAGGGCCCATCCTCTCTAAGGACATCGACCAGTTCCATCCCCCATCTCATATTGTCGGCACCTCTTTTCAACACGAAAAAGTTAGAATGGGCAGAACTCAAATAAATTGGAAGAAGGATCAAAGGAGAAGGAGGAGTTGTAACAGAGAAGATAGGATATAACAAATGAGTATGGCTGCAAAATTTTTATATTGATATTTCTTTTCATCTCCAGTGTCTTGGAGCAGCTAGAAGGAAAAACCTAAAATTGTGGAACTGCAACCCATACCAAACTTTGAAATTTGTTCTATAACTACTTGTTAAAATGTACTTTGGAAATAACAGTGGGGGGATAAAGTATGAAAATTTGGGTAGATTGAAACTAGTAGTCAATGAGAGGGAGAGGTAAGGGGTATGAGATGTATGAGTGTTTTCTTTTTATTTCTTTTTCTGGAGTGGTGCAAATGTTCTAAAAATGATCATGGTGATGAATACACAACTATGTGATGATATTGTGAGCCATTCATTGTATACCATGTATGGACTGTATGTGTGTGAAGATTTCTCAATAAAAATATAAAAAAAAAACTTAGCACATCATTGCAGATTGTTTTTAAAGGTGAAAAATTAAATGTCCATCATTAAGGTAATGAATCAATTCATTACGGTAATACATAAATGCAATACTATAGCATTTAGAATAAATGAACTAAATCTATGTGTACTAACATAGATACAACTTGAAAACACATAGTTGACTGAAAAAAGAATATTGTAAGAGGGTATATAATGTATGATATCATCTGTTTTAGTCTATAACCTGCCAGAATGCAATATACCAGAACTGGAATGGCTTTTATAAAGGGGAATTTAATAAGTTACAAGTTTACAGTTCTAAGCCTGTGGAAATGCCCAAACTAGGTCATCCAGGAAAAGACACCTGAATTCAAGAAAGGCTGATGCATCTGCAACACCTCTGTCAGCTGGGAAGTCCGGTGTCTGGCATCTGCTGGTCCCTTGCTCCTGGGCTCCGTTGCTTTCAGCCTCTGTTCCTGTAGGGGTTCCTCACTTTGCTTCTCTGGGGCTGGCTTTCATCTCTTGGCTTCCCTTGGCTCTCTCTAGTTTCTGGCTTGTTTAACATCTCATGGTGATTGTCTGCTGGGCTCCAAGCATCTCCAAACATCTGCGTCTGTTCTCCATGTGTCAGTATCTGTATCAGCTCTGCTGTGAAGTTTCTGTTGGCTCTGAGGGCTTCTGTCATTTCTGACATTTCCATAAGCTCTGTCATTTCTCCAAAAATGTCTCCTCTTTTAAAGGTTTCCAGTAAGCTAATCAAGACCCACCTGGAATGGATGGAGTCACATCTCCATCTAAATAAAAGTTAACACCCACGATTGGGCATGCCACATCACCATGGAGATGATCTAATCAAAGGATTCCAACCTATATTATTTAAAAATTTTTTAAAATTTTCTAATAAGATGAAATTTATTTGCTACCCCAATAAAAGTTTTGATTATAAGTATTCAACAGTATAAAAAGTACAAAAGATTTGTAGATTTCTAATATATTAATACAGAGTGTGTGGCTTCCTACAGTACATTCCACAGGCAAAGAAAAGAAAGAGGGAAAAGAAGACTGTGGTTGAGATCTAGTAATAAACAAATAAATACAGAAGTAGAGATGATCCACATTATAGTATATTCTACCACCAACACTGCAGTCAAAACGTACGAAAAAGACACAACATTTCAAATATAAGTTAGGGGAAAGATGGTAATGGCTGGGACTCTTGTAATACACCTCAACGGCTGTGGGAGAGCCAAACCAACTCACTGTGTAGCCTGTGAATTTGGTGGCATGTGGCACGTAGGTTTTTCCAAAAAGAAGAAATAAAGAATCTTAAGTTTAGATCAAGAACTATAAAACTGTAGGGTGCCTATAAAAAGTAGCTCACTCCTTGTTATACTACCCAATTTTTAAAATCCACTTTTTAAAAATAAGCACTGAGTCATGCTATTACTATAAGGTAGTCAAAAATGCTCCACCCCTCATGAAGTGATATTTTTTCCTGCTATTTCAGAAATGAGGCAATGAGAGTACTTCGGTTTGGATTCAAGTGAGAGGCTTTTAATAGATTTAGAATTGAAGTGCTCCAAATTCAGGATTTAGTTATCACCTAACTTATCAACGTTCAGAAAGCCTGACTAATAAAAGAAGCCAAACCAAAAACCAACCCACTCAGCATTAACACATACCTCTTTTCTTCTAGTAGAATTTTACTTTAAATATTGAAAAGAAAAAAAAGCCCTAATAGGTTAAAACAAGTCAAACACCCACTCGACTCAGATAAAACCTTTACAAAGGTCAACTGAAGTATTCCAGATCTAAAACTGAATCGTGCAGATTTTCAGTGCAGTCACCAAACAGTCATAGAACACAAACAGAAGTCAATTATTCACATACTAGGCAGGCCCTCTAAGAAATGTGCCCTCAAAAGCATTAAGCTTTGTTTCGTACCATCCTCAAGACTTGCACACTTTATTTTTCGGACATTTTTAATAGTGTGTGTTCTCTATCATGTGGTAATGCTTTGTTACTATTCATATAGGATCACTTATCCTGAAGTCTTGCCATTTCCCCAAGAGAAGCTTTGATTCTGCTTTAGAAGTCTCAAATAAATTATAAACTTTATTAAATGTTAATATGGAGGTGACACAAAATGCAACATACACAGCCAGGTTACCTCTCAGTTTATTTAGTAATTACTTTTTCTTTCAAGGTATTTGCAAGGTATTAGTCTGTCCTGCTTAATACTCAGTAGTACAGGTTTGAATAATCAGAACTTTGGCAAGACCTTGATATTTCAAAATTATTAACAAATACCTCTAGGGGCAAGCCCATATTATTGAATTATGACAAATTTACTATCACGACGGAAAACAAGTGTGGCCAGCCTTCTTTAAAAATGCCCCAACCACTGCTTCTCAATATAGAAAAGACTAAAACTACACATGGTTTCTCATACAGCAAATCCCGTCTCTGTCCCCTGAAATTGCCCTAATTTCATTCATGAGAAGGTGATTTTTAAAAAAGACTTAAAGAGCACTTTACAGCAGCATTCAGCTTTCCTATGAAATACTCAGCATCTTAAATATTATATATACTTCTCTTTTTATGGAACTAGGGGGGGAAATAACCCATTCAAAACCATTCTAGACATTGTCTTTTGGCAGAATAGCAAGTATCCATGTTAAAAATACACACTTTGTTGCTTTGTGGTCTTTCCAAGAAAAAAAATTTTTTTGTTTCCCTTCTACAAATAAACCTCAGTCACCACTGCTGAGTGGAGATGGGCAGAGGCTCTGGCCCCAAAGCGGCCAGAAGCCATCTCGGTATCTAAGCCATCATCTGACTGATTACCAGGAGAAATTCTTTCTGCAGTTTACTAATCCTGTTTTCAGACAGAGTCTTCACTTTCTTCGGTTTCAATGTAGTCTTTAGACTGGGTCCTGCCGGCAGCTTCTTCCATCTTTTCACAAGCAAGGCACAGGCATTGCAGGTATCTCCTGAACACATGGCATACAACCCAAAACAGCTCTGGAAGTCCTTTCCATTGCATTTACTGTCTGTGAATCGAGAACTGGAGGGTTCAGCCCTGCAGATACAGCACCCTCTACACTTCGGTACATCCTTTGGCTAATGAAAACCTACATCTTTTCTTCTGACCAGTAGACTACTGATAATGGAAGAATGTTTTGTAGCATCTTAGCCAACCCAGTCTGAATGCTCCCGGCGGGGGGCACTTCCTTCTCATCACAATAGTGTCTTCCTAGAGCAGCTGGGTTAGCTGGAAATCAGCCCACCTGATCAAATCAGGATGAAAAGAAATGGCTACCTCCACAAGATCGAATCCGAATTAAAACATGGCTTTTGGGGGAACATAATATTTTCAAACCAGCGCACCACAGTTGAGCAAAGCAGGATACGTTCAACCGCAGGGCATGGGCCAATCACAGTAACCCATTTACAACCCTTAATTTGAATGTTTATTCAGCCTATCAGGACAGCTCACGTATAACCCTTAATTTACATGTTTACTAACCAATCACAAGAATGTACAGACAGCCAATCACAATAGTCTACTTGCAACCCTTAATCTGAATATTTAGTAACCACAGACAATGTACCCATATCTCAAACTCTACTTCCCCCTATTTAATCTGATATGCCAGAGGACCAGGCGTGTGCCTCTCCCTTCTGCACACCCACGCTCACCCAAGAGTGTGTTTTCTTTCTCTTCAATGAACTTTTCAAGCATAATTTAAAAAAAAAGTACAAAAGGATTTTAAAATGTACTTTGAAATGTATTGCTTTTTTTTTTGTATTTATATAACATTTCATGATTAAAAAACCCACAAAACCAAAATAAGTGCCATGTGGATACTGGCGTGTAACACAAGCAATGTTCATGGAAGATCAAAGTTAAACAGCCCCAACAGAAATGTGAAATGATGTCTTTTGTACCATCAGAGCAAAGCGGCAGAAGGCTGTCCGAGCTGGCGTCCCAGAGGGCGGATCACCAGCCACCCTCGGCGTCCCAGACCTCCTCACGGCCACGCCAGACCTGGCTCCTGGTGGCTCCAAGTGAGATGTATCCTCTCCAGTTTTTCTAGAACTGGGCTGAGAGGGTTTATAGCAGGGGAGGAGAGGGAGACTGTGACTCAGGAGGACAGGATGATCAGTGGACTCTGTGTTTACCCAGGGTTGTCTGAATTTAAGTACTGAAAGTGCCATGTCCCAGGAAACCCTATGGGTCCAGGCAAGTGGGATGTTGGTCAGCCGGCGTCTGGGTGGCTGGCCTTCCTCCTGGAACCCTCCTGGTCAGACCTCAGCAGGCTGGTGCAGACGCTGACCCACTCTGTGACTTGAACAGCGGCTTCCCCTCCCTGGGCCTCAGTTTCCCCATCTCTTAACAGGGGCATTGGACAGGACCTCCGAGAGTGCCTCTGCCTTCCGATTCCATGGCTGAAGAATCTAGCGCTTACTGACCTGATCAGTGGCATGTTTTGGTCCCCTGCTTATGTCACCACCCTCCATGGGGCAGCAATGAAAAACCAACTAGGATAGAATCAGGGGTGACAGCAAGATCCCTACAGGGGTGACCCCACTGTGTATGCCCGCCCCCACTCTGTGCTACCATAACAGCAGGGCATTTAAAATGGAATCCACTCCACCCCTAGGGTATTAAAAGTTGGTTTACAAAACCGTTTTCTTGACATTTTAATAGGTTGTTAAGAGCAGAGAAATTTAAGCTGAAAGAAAGGTCAAGAGTCAGGGCCACACACATTACCATTTTGGCAAGGAATCTTCCAATGCCCACTCTAGGCCAGAGGCTGTTGTGCGGGAGACACAAACAGATCAGAGAAGCAAAGTCCTGGCTTTGAGGCCCCCCCACTCCGCCCAGGGATGGGAGCCGTGTCCTCAGCCTCTAAACAAGAGCACCCCGTCACCAGTGGCTGCGGGGACCCCTGGGGCTGGGGAAGCCAGGACGAACGGAGCTTGGTCTGTGTTACTCACCCACAGGAACCAGCCCAATCCACGATGCCTGGTCCTCGAGTGCTTTAGAAGAGGTAACAGAGAGTGCTTTGAGAGGTGGGGAGGTGTGGTAGTTAGAGTCAGGTGTCAACTTGGCCAGGTGAAGGCACCTAGTTCTGTTGCTGTGAACATGAGCCAATGGCTCGTGAACCTCATCTGTTGCTGATTACATCTGCATTCGGCTAGGAGGCGTGCCTGCTGCAATGAA
>PVIY010056264.1:0-13393 GCA_004026745.1 Myrmecophaga tridactyla | reverse complement strand
CAAATGTTCTAAGAAATGATGAATATGCAACTATGTGATAATATCAAGAATTACGGATTGTATATGTAGAATGGAATGATATCTTAATGTTCTTTTGTTAAGTTTTTTAATTAATAAAAAAGTTTATAAAAAAAAAAAGCATGCCAGGTTCTGGGGTCAAAATGGTGAGCCAGCCACTGTTACAGCATCGGGCTGGTGGTGAGTGGTATTAGAAAATGTTATTACAGTGCTACTGGCTTTCAAAATATTTATTTTGCATCCGAACCAATAAAAAAAATGCTGTACACAGCCCCAATATGGAGATGTATAAATAATGTGTATGTACTCCTGTGCTAATGTGTTTATTAGGCATTAAAAATTAGATAAAATATAAGGACAAATTATTAAAAAAAAAGAATTGATGGAACTTTAAAATTATTGTTCACTTTATTAAATATAATTTAATTAAGATATTTACATACAAAGGGAAGTTAAAAAGGGCCAGCAGTTTCATGTTGTTGAGAATTAAATTATACATTCCTTAGATGTGACCCATCAATTTAACCACTATGATTTTGTGGATGATTTAGCTACATATATATACACAATTTCTGCAGGAAAGAAACATTTGGCAGGAGTTGCAGGACTCCATGGTTATTGAGAAAATAGAAAGATCAGACTGAATAACTGATTCAAATCTACACTAAAACAAAGGACATTTGCAGTATCTTTCTATCTTTCAACAAATATTAAGTGCCCATGTTCCAGGCTCTATTTTAAATTGCAGTGAACACAGTGACAAATTAGAGAGATGAGATTAATTCATTCAAGGCAATATGGCATGATGAGAAGCACAGATACAAATTCAGTATCAGTGATTTTGAATTGAGTGCTTCACTGACATCTTTTCAACTTCACTCAGAATAAGCATCGTTATTAGCAATATAGGGCTAGTAATAATCCTATGTCCTAGAGCCAACTCAGGTTTAAATAAACATATTCAAGGCTCCATGCACAATGTCAGAATGTCATAAATGCTCTCTTTGTCTTATCTCTTATTGTGGTCATAATGAACAGTGATGACATGCATGAGCTCTGCAACAGGTGGTGTGGGTTTGAGCCCAGCCTCACCACACAGGGGCTGTGTGGCTTTTGGCAGAATATTTAACTTCATTGTACATCATTGTCTTCATATGGAAATTTATTAAAGAGACAATTCTTTCCAAGTGTTCTTGTAAGGTGTAATGAACTAATACATAAAGAACTCATATGAATTTTAGACATGTAATGAGAACTATTATATATAAAACATTAATATAAAATGTATTAACAGGTTTTATTATTGTTCAATAATACTTCTCTTATAGTCATGGACAGATGTTAGTAAGTAAATTAACAGAAGCAATAAACATACTAATTAAATATATGATTGCTATAAATGCTATGTGTAAAAAATAATATGACTGAAAGCTATGGGATGGCATAACATTTAATTGAATAGTCATGGAGGGTGATCTGTGATCTCTATATCAATAAGGAGTCAGCAAGAAGACCATGATGAGTAGTATTCCAGAAGGAAGAGCTAATGCAGGGTCAAGAGGCATCTTCTCTGAAGATGGGGAAAGCCAGAGAGAGATAACACCAGTTATGTCATTGTATTCTAAAATGAGGACTGCGGAATTCACATTCTAGGTGATGCAAAGATGTGAAGGAAAAATTCACTCTGTTTTCTCTATGGGGAAAAGATTTCAGAGAAGGAATAGGGATGACAGAGACCTGTGAAGCAGCTATTGCAATAATTAAGGTAAGAGGTATATATTGCTTTTACTGTTGGACATGGAGAGAAGGCCAAAGCAGTTGTGTGATTCTTTAAATATTACTCCTCAGTGAGTTTTTCCCAGGCCCATATTTCTCACATTGAAGCCCTTGCCCACCTCCAGCAACCCTTCCCATTTTCACTTCCACCTTCTCATTCATTCATAAGTCCAAACCAAAACGGTACTCTGTTGTGTCTTCCCATCATGACATCTGCCTCCATTGTAGTTGTCTCTAATAGTAAGATTAAGACTTTCATCAAATTATGTAATTTATCAGGGATGTGGCTTCCTCCATTAAAATATAAGAGCACATTGTGGCCACTTCCACCACCTGTGTGTCAAACCCCAGTATTAAGTGCAGTTCACATTCTGCACACCCACCACATCTGAGGTAAAATTGATCCTGCAGAGACAGCTGTCCCCGGAACTATTACTGCTCTCAGTCCTTAAGTTGGTTCCAGATGCCAAGGAGAGGCTGGCATCTGAGTCATACAGGCCATGGAGGTTGTTCTCACTCCCAGTTATTCTCCTCAGAAAAGGAGACCTGAAGATGATCGTGTACTCACTGGGACATGGGGACAGTGTTCATCAGACTCTTTTCTGAACAGAAGTTGTAAATATCCCCCTGGAAATAGAATTAGGAAGATGTTCTAAATCTGAAGCTCTACTATATTTTGTCCAGACTTGTGCTACCATGATGAGATGCTGTCTAGGAAGATGGCTAGATGGTGGATGTTGAAGTACAGTACAGACCTGGAAAGGATTCAGGTGATTTGTGTTGGATGGAAGATTGAGATCAGCAATAGACACTGAGGAAGGTTTCTTATGGGACACTTGGGTTGACCTTTCAGTTACAGGTTGAGATGTCCCTTGCAGTTTCTGGAGGAAGTGGCTAGCCCCAGGTCTGGTCTGTGAGTGTTCTGTGTAGGGTCTGGAAGGGAATGGGTCTCCTTTTCTTTAGAGGATTCTTGCATGTCTGGATGGGAATCTGGGAAGTCCTCTTGTCTGGGGCCTGGGTGCAGAATTTGGAGTTCTGACCCAATCTACATGTGCTAAACTTTATCCTGGTTTTGAGTTCAAACCCCGATGGTTGCCTTGGGTCTGAGTGTTGATGTCATGACCCATCCAAATATTGCTGAAGCAGGCTGGGGAATATTTGAGGAGCACACATCAGGCCTACTTAGCATCAATTGTAGGGTGCTAACTTGAGTGATTGCATGCTGGCTTGGTAGAGGCAAGGATATTCAATTCCCGTCACTTTATTCATGAGATGGGAAGAAGCCCAGTTCACATCTTTGGATGGAAAGCCCTACAGTTCACATGGATCCCATGTCTGGTCTTTTTCACAAGGGGCTGTTTTGTGAAAATAGGGTTCTGGAGACATCATAGATGTGACAACATAAACGGCTATGGAAAATGTCTCCTGGGAAATTCAACAAAAAGAAAAAAATCTGAATTGCTCATTAATCTGGAGGATGATCTAGAATGGAGAAGGGCTCTACAAATGCTGAATTGAATAAATAGAAATTTAGGCAGGAAATTTCTCCCCAAAATGGCTAGTCCTCTCCCCTCCTCCTCACTTGGTCTCACACCCAGCTGGGAAGGCAAACCAACAGTGGCAGGAAACCGTCCCAAGGGGGTCACAGAAAATGAATTAGCTTACAGCATTGGGACAGAACATCACCTTTGTGGATCCAGGGAATAAGAGAGAGCATTTCAAGGCCCAGGTCAGTGAGAGACAGTCTGAGAAATCAAGGACCGAAGATGTATTCTCAGCACTGAGTCTGAAAGTACTGCCCTACCTCTGTGAGAAAAGGCAGTAGGAGACCTAATACTCACATAGGGAAGGCTAAAGACTCACCCTGGGGGTGTACTCCACCACAAATAATGCAGAGAACACAGACTGATGTTGAACCTGATTTTGGCTGGCAAAGGAATGGAACAGGAAAACTTCAGTTTCAGCAAGACCTGAAGAGATGTAACCAGAGCACTGAAGATGATTAGGTTATCGTACAGTGCCACATGCAGAATAAAAAGTGTAAGGGGATCGAAGGGCTTTTTCAGAGAATAAAAAACAGCTAAAACATATGACTCATACTAGGAAGAATGAAGATATAGCTCAACCAAAGGAGCAAACGAACACCCCAACTGAGCTACAGGATTTGAAACAACTAATTAATGATGTTCATACAAATCTTTTAAATCAATTCAACAAGTTGAAGAAAAATATGGGAAAAGTAATGAAGGATATAAGGAAGACACAGAATGCCCATAGAGAAGAACCCGAAGGCTTGAAAAACAAATGACAGAACTCATGGGAATGAAAGGTACGATAGAATTGTTGAGAACAAAATGGAGATATTGACATTGGAGTTCCTGTAGTAAAAGCCATTAAAAACGTGGATACATACAACTGCAGATTTGGATAATAAGAAGAAAGTATCAGTGAACTAGAAGACAGGACATTTGAAATCCTACACATAAAAGAACAGATAAGGAAAAGAATTGACACATTTGAGCAGGTCTCAGGAAGTGAATGGCAACATGACACACAAACATATACATTATGGCTATCCCAGAAGGAAAAGAGAAGGAAAATGGGAAGAAAGAATAATGGAAGATGTAATCACTGAAAATTTCCCAACTCTTATGACGGACATAAAAGTATAGGTTCAAAAATCACAGCATACCCCAAACATGAATAGATTCAAATAGAAATATGCTAAGACACTTACTAGTCAGGTCATCAAAAGTCAAAAACAAGGAGAGAATTCTGAAAGCAGCAACAGAAAAGTAATGCATCACATAAAAGGGAAGCTCAGTAAGAATAAGTATGGTTCCCTCAGCAGAAACCATGGAGGCAAGAAGGCAGAGAAATGACATATTTAAAATATTGAAAGAGAAAAACTGCCAACCAAGAATTATATCCAGTAAGACTGCCTTTCAAACATGAGAGAGACAAGAAAATATTTGCAGAAAGTTCATGAACAAGAGACCTGATCTAAGAGAAATGCTAAAGGGAGCACTGTAGATAGATAGGAAATGGCAGGAGACAGAGGTTTGGAGAAGAGTGTTGAAATAAAGATTAGTAGGAAGGGTAACTAATAGGGCTAAAGAATATAGAAAAATAAGATATGATAGATCAAATCCAAAAGAAAATATGATTGAAGAAAGTACAGCCTTCATGATAATAACATTAAATGTTAATGGCTTATACTCCCCAATCAAAAGACATAGCCTGGCAGAATGTATTTAAAAAACAAACAGGATCCATTTATATGCTGTCTACCAGATACTCACTTAAAACACAAGGACAAAAGCTGGTTGAAAATGAAAGCATAGAAAAAGATATTTCATGCAAACAATAACCTGAAAAGAGTGGAAGTAGCTGTATTAATATCAGACAAATTAGACTTCAAATGTAAAATAATTAAAAAGAGACAAAGAGAAAGGGGGAAAAATTCATCAGGAAGACATGATAGTCTTAAATATCTATGCACTGAGCCAGGGTGCATACATGCAGTGAACACTGGCAAAATCAAATGAGTATACAATTCTACCATTGGAGAAGTCTGGACTACACCACTTTCATCAATGGATAAAATAGAGATCTTGAATAATACTATAAATGAGCAAGACTTAACAGATATTTATAGAGCATTGCACCCCCCAAAACCGAGAATACACATTTTCTCAGGTGCTCATGGATCATTCTCCAGAATAGAACACATGTCGAGGCATCAAGCAGGACTCAAAAAATTTCAGAAGATCAAAATCATATGCAAAATTTTCTCAGGTCATAAAGAAATGAAACTGGAAATCAATAACAGGTGAAGGTGGTAAAATTCACAAATATTTTTTAGGAAGCTAAACCACACACCCTTGAACAACAAGTGGCCCAGATAGAAATTATGAGAGAAATCAGTAAATACATTGATGCAAATGAAAATGGGACCACAACATATCAAAATTTATGGGATTTTGCAAAGGGAATGCTGACAGGGAAATTTACTGTGCTAAACAATTTTTTAAAAAATGATGAAAGGGAAAAATTGGGGAATTAACAGCCAACCTGGAGGACCTAGAGGATGAAAGGCAAGCTATCCCAGAAGCAAAGTCCAGGACAAGATGGCATCACATGTAAATAATTTCAAACATTTAAAAAAGGATTAATACTAATCTTGCTCAAACTCTTCAAGAAAATTGAAGAAAAGGGAAAGCTACCTAACTCATTCTGTGAAGGCAACATCACCCTTGTGCTGGTTTGAAAGGATGTATGTACCCTAGAAAAACCATGTGTAAATCAAAATCCAATTTCATAAAGGTAGAATAATCCCTATTTAATAGTGTATGTTTGAAACTGTAATCAGATCATCTTTCTGGAGATGTGATTTAATCAAAGAATGGTTATTAAGCAGGATTAGGTGATGACATGTTTCCACCCATTTGGGTGGTCTTGATTAGTTTCTGAAGACCTACAAATGAGGAAACATTTTGGAGAATGAGAGATTCAGAGAGAGCAGAGCAGAATGACATAGCCATGACAAGCAGAGTCCAACCAGCCAGTGACCCTTGGAGATGATGAAGGAAAATGCCTCCTGGGGAGCTTCATGAAACAGGAAGCCAGGAGAAGAAGCTAGCAGATGATGCTGTGTTTGCCATGTGCCCTTCCAGATGAGAGAGAAATTCTGACTGTGTTTGTCAAGTGCCTTCTCACTTGAGAGAGAAACCCTGAACTTCATTGGGTTTCCTGAACCAAGGTATCTTTCCCTGGATGCCTTTGAGTGGACATTTCTATAGACTTGCTTTAATTGGGACATTTTCTTGGCTATAAAACTGTAAACTAGCAACTGATTAAATTCCACTTTTTAAAAGCCATTCCATTTCTGGTATATTGCATTTTGGCAGCTAGGAAACTAGAACAAATGTCCACATTGAAAGGTGTTGATAATGGGATGGTTTGCAGGGAAAACAAGGAATGCAACTAGGACCTATAGTCAACAGTAATATTGTAATATTCTTCCATTGAATGTAACAAAGGCAATATGCTTAAGCTAAATATCAAAAAGCAGGGGGTGCCTTCTAGTTTTGCCATTAAACCAAACACCTTACTCTATCATCCCTGCCATCTTCTCCTTAGCTCTTTTCCCAATGATTCCAGTTTCCTAACCCACTTCCTTACTTGATCATCTTGCTCCCATTTTGCCTCCTAGGTCCCATTACATTCCCAATTCCATCTCACCTTCCAAACCTCTATCTGTTCCTTGGGAAACAAATAACCCTCAGTACCTGCCTACCCCACCCTTTCCCCCTCTACCCCTAATATTTAATTCCATGTTGATTTAAGTCTCTCAGGCCTTTTACCCCCTCCCGTTCTTTATCAACCTTTGTTCATTATATCAACATCTGCAGGATCCCATGCTTTCCCATGACCTAGTGTCTTCAACATCCAAAACTTGAGTGTTCCCTTAAAGTCCTTGGGCACTTTGCCCACTCTTATCCTTAAGACAGAGCACTTTAACCTATCTGGACCTTATCTCCTGACTTCAAACCCTCTGTTTGTCTTTCCACATCATCACTCACTATCCTTCTACATTTTAAGGCTCTCAGATTCTCCCTCTTCTCTCTAAACAACCTCTTCCCATTGCCCTCATTTTACCCAACTTTATCACTCTTGCACTGCAATTTGAACCCCATAACTTTTTCTCCTGGGACTAATGCTCACAGCACTTTTTACATTTTAAATATTATGGTGTCATCCTTGAGAACTGTTTGACAGGTGTCAAGAGTTTAAAGGTTGAATTTATAATGGAGACCTGAAAATACCACTATTCTCCCACATATGAACATGGTATTATTCTATACATGTGAACAGCACATGCAGACAGTAAATGTGAAACTGATGAGAGTAGGACCGTGTGAGGTTCTGATAGTGTGCATTAAAGTATGTAAATGTATGTGTGGGATTACAGGTGGGTAGTGTGTAGATTTGTGTATGTTTGTGAGGAAATGTGCACGTGAAGAAATATGTATGTGAATATATAAATGAGGCATATTTGAGGTATATATATTATATACATGTACTCACATAGGTGAATGTGACAGGGTATCTGTGGTTGAGCATGCATAAGTATTTGCATCTGTGTGTGTGTAAATGAATGTGTGTGTGTGTTTTAAGAGTTGTTCATTATTAGGGCTCTAATTCCTGACTTGGGAATTGAGAAATATGTGATAGCAGACCTGGGTAAAAGCAAGAGCTTTTGAATATATAGCCAAATGGTTAATTTGAACTCATATTTATTGATGACAAAAGCAGCCAGTACTGGAATTTCAGCCAAAAATAAGAGTAGAGAAATTTTTGACGTATAGTGCTCTCCAATTGAGGAAGTAGTATTGGCTTATCTAATCATTAAATATATGCCTTATTAAAGTATCTTATCCTAGCATTTTAATTCTGAGACTCTCATAAACTTATCCCTTTCTATAGTTATTATACTATTTACACTTTCTGTCATTACTGGGTACTCAATATTATTAAGGACATTTTTCCTACAAAACTTCTATATAATCTCAATTTCAAATTAGTTGCCATTGAATACTAGGCATTATGTTCTACCCTTGACTTGATCACTGAAAATCAATCTCAGATGCATTGATTCAATAAGTCGTGTACTAAATAAAGTGACTATGCAACTCAGTTATTTAAAGATTTGGAAAGGACTCATTTTGGGTTGGCAGAAAGTCTCAGGGCAGAGATTCACACAGCCCTTGGTCTGAGTGCTCATATATGAGATGAGAACTTGTCAACCCCTCCATGGAAAACCCTTCCTGTCCCCAGGAGGCTGGAAAGGAATGAGCTTCTCTCAGACATTCCAAGGTTCTCTTTAATGATGCTAACCAAAAACTTTTGATTAGTTTGGTTAATTAGCAACTGAGAAAATGTTTTTAGAAATATTCTCATCTCCCCAAGCCTGCACTGTCAAGAGCACACCAGATGAAATGATAATTGCAGTTCTATGGGGAGGTGAGTTCACAGAATGACAAATCCATAACTGAGGATCTGGTGCCTCCTTCCCACACACACTGGCTGTCATGACCATCATATGGAGCCCACAATCCTGGAAGGAGTCTGTGAGTATGTTCTATTTTAGCCTAAGCAGTAAAGTCTGTAGGCAAAGGAGGCACATTGGGAGTCTGGGGAAGTGATCATATCAGGAAAAGGGTCCTTCAGAGTTGAACTGGGTCCGGTGCCAAAACCACACATGAAGGACAAATTGTTCCTGAGGCATGTGCTGACCTAGTAAAGAGAGTTGGGTGGTACCCAACCAGACACCAATCCCTGAAGTCTCCTGATGGGATTTAATGTAATCCTCTCTGAGAAGGATTTGAGTGTTTATCTAGGTGATTAAAAACCTCTCTTCTACTAAACAGGTGTTCAATGCCTGCAGTTAGTAAATCAGTCACTGTTCAGCCACCTTTATAGGATCATGGAAACAACTTTCAACATTACAAGTGGTGTGCCTCTAATAACTCTGTACTTGTAATAAGTAGTAGGTGAATCTCTAGGAACCATTTCCTGTTGTGCAGAGACAGTGTATGTGAATATCAACTGCTGGGATGCAAATGTTTCTCTAATTCTTAGAGTATGACAAGTTTAACAGAAACAGGATGTCTTTACTGAAAACATTCATGCAATGTGGGTTATGGTGAGTCTGCCTTCCCTGTTGTAGTCAGAGATCCAGAATTTAAGGAAAAGATAACTTTATAATTGTGTTCCACCAGAAGATGCTTGAGTCAAATTATGTTTTGCTTTAAAAATATTCTAATAAACCCAAAACCTACTCTTTCAATTTATAAAATGCACAAGATATTTCACTTTTGCATGTCATCATTTAAAAATCTTTGAAAAATCTCTGGATTCCTAATAGATTAAATTAATTCATATCATAATGCGTATATAAGCAGTAACTTCTTTCTACCCTAAAAACTTATTTCCAATGTTAGTGTTTCATGGCCTTCAGTTTAGGAGAAGCTGTGATATTGTTGAATAATTACTTTCATAAGTGACATTGTACTTTTGTTCCTGAAAAATGAAAATGAGTATTTTGTCTGCTACCCTAATATGGACATGTTCTTTCATTTGTAAAAGTCATACTGGCTCAGGGGGCCAATTCCTGTACTACTATGTGACCTTTTGTTAGGCCCTAATTTTTTAAAGCTCTCTAAATCTTTATTCTATTCAATGTTGGCCTACAGTCTATGCCTTTACATGTAAATTGAAAAATGCTGCAACCAAAATTATAAACTAAAAGGCCATGAGACTAAAATCCCATGAATAAAAACAAAAATAGCAATCTAGATTATTGAAGAAGACATCTAACTAAGTTGAGTCCTGTAGCACTGTGGTTAAAGTCTATGTCATTGGGAACAGCCCAGGAAAGTGCCAGTCACTGATTTGTCCCTAAGCTGGAAGTGAATTTAGACAAATCATGCAGCCATTCTCTGCGTATGTTTTCCTAATCTTTCCAATGAAAATCTTAGTAATGCCCACTTCATAATTTGTGAAGAAATTACCTCATAAATGGCCTTTTTAGCAGTGATACCTACATTGTAAGTACTCTTTTAATGTCATACAGCTATCTCTTGAAAGTATCTTAATAAAGAAACCCAATTATATACTCTAATACTCTAATATTCTTAGTGATAAATGGAGAATGGAGGGTTTCAGTGGACATAATTGATGTCCTGTTTCCTTTCAGGCTCTTCTGACTCTGAGGTCACTTCAATAAAAGTCGGTGGGAACTGGTAGAATGTCCTCCAGGGATTTGGCAATAGGAATCATCTTCTTATCTCAGACCATAGTTGGAGTCCTTGGAAATGTCTCCCTTTTTCATTATCTTTTCATTTATTTCACTGGGTGTAGTTTAAGGACCACAAATTTGATTCTCAAGCACTTAATTATAGCCAATTCCTTAGTTTTAATCACCAGAGGAGTTCCCCAGACAATGGAAGCTTTGGGTTGGAAACGATTTCCCAGGGATTATGTGTGCAAACTTCTTTACTACCTTCACAGGGTGGGCAGGGCTGTGTCCATTGGCAGCACATCCCTCTTGAGTATCTTCCAGGCCATCACCATCAGACCCAGCAACTCCAAGTGGGCAGAGCTTAAAGCAAAAGCTCCCAAGTACATCAGCATCTCCATAGCCCTGTGCTGGCTCTTCTTCATGTTGTTAAATATCTTTTTTCCTATATATTTGTCTGGCAATTGGATTAATGATACCATCAAAAAGAGAAACGTTGGGTACTGTTCTCTTCAAGTTAATAAGAAAATCACAGTCTCAATCGCTGCAGCATTGCTGTCATTCCCTGATGCTGTATGTTTGGGGCTCATGCTCTGGGCCAGCAGCTCCATGGTTTCCATCCTATACCAGCACAAGCAGCAGGTCCAACACATTCACAGGACCACCCTCTCCATCAGGTCCTCTGCTGTGTCCAGAGCTACCCAAACCATCCTTTTATTGGTGAGCACCTTTGTCTCTTTTTACACCCTCTCCTCCATCTTTCAGATATGTCTTACTGTTTTTGATAATCCCAGTTGGTTGCTGGTTGACATGGCTGCACTATGCACAGCATTTTTCCCAACACTCAGCCCCTTTGTACTCATGGGCCAAAACTGCAGTGCATGCAGACTCTGTTTCACCTGGGTAAGGAAAGCAAAGTCTCCAAATCTGATTAGTAATATATAATGCTATGTTTTTGCACAGTGTTTACTTGCTTATTCAGCCATTCCCATAGACTTTGAATCACAACAGTGAAATTATCACAGTACAATAGAGTGGTGAGCAATTACACTGAGCTTCTGCCCCACAAATATATCATTCAATGGAAATGGTAAAGATAAATGAAATATTAAGTAACTATTATATGATTACCTATAGAATTCAAATTTTAATATTATTTGCAGTGGAGTCACTCAGAGTTTATGCAATTAAAAACAGTATGTGCTGAAATATTGTAGAGATTATGGAGGAATTTTTTGGTGTGCAACTTTCAATCTGATATTAAATTCTCCTTGAATTAACTAAAGATAGAAGAGTTGGTAGAGTTCCTTGAGAAAGGAAAATATGTGAGTCCTTCATAAATCTGAAAAAAAACTGTTCTCAGGTAATAATGAGCATGGAATGAAACTAGACAATGACTTCTGTTTCAGTACAAGCATTGAGAACCAGGTTATGAAATTTGTACATTAAATCCTTGGAGAGATGACAGTTGTTTGAAATATAATTACATGGAGTGGCATTAAGATATTTTAAACATTCTCATGAATAATTTGCCAGAAGCAACAGCAGTAAGAGACAGGATGGCAGAAAATATGCCTTTACTGATTAAAAGAAAAGTTAGGTAAATGTTGACAGTGCAAAAACATATGATATCTGGGATAAAAGTGCATGGATTTTAGAGCTCTGTAGAAGGCAGATACTGAGGTAAAGTGTGAGGATGCCACCTGGATACATTAGAAGGGACACCCTCACATCGCTAAGGTGAAGAAATAAGTGTAGAATATCTTGAACCTGGAAGCAGTGGAGGAATAAACATTCAGAAGTGGTGAAGTCATATCCCTTCCTTTGGTGTCGACCTGTATGTTTGGGGCTCATGCTCTGGGCCAGCATGACTTTCAAAGGAATGAAATAGATAGTTCTCAAGTTTAGGAAGGATTTGAATATATACACAGACATGCACACAGACTCACACACACATCACACACATGGACATGCATCTGTCAATGTATATACGTGTGTGTGTGTGAATTTATTTAGAGATGCACATGTATTTATTTGTTTTCTATGTGCATATATGTTTGTTTAGTCAGCATGATCATGTTTTTTATTCATCAAGCAATTATACTGGAAATTTTACATTAACAAATGTAATGATACTAATTACAGTAATGGCAAGTTACTTTAACTTTAATATTTATTTTATCATATTTAGATGATGGTAGTTGTTTAAATTGGTTAAAATTGTGTATAATGCATCAATAATTGTTATTCTTTAATCCTGAAGTTTTGTACTTGTCTTGAAAAATTATCCACTTAAATGTATCTAACCAGTTATGTTACCCAAATACATGCTGTGCTGGTTTAAAAAGATTTATGCCTCCTAGAAAAGCCAGGTTTTAATCAAAATCCCATTTCATAAAGGTAGAATAATCCCTATTCAATACTGTATGTTTGAAACTGTAATCAGATCATCTCCCTGGATGATGTGATTTAATCGAGTGGTTGTTAAATTGGATTAGGTGATGATATGTCTCTACCCACTTGGGTGGGTCTTGGTTTATTGGAGTCTTATAAAAGAGGAAAAATTTGGAGAAAAAGAGATTCAGAGAGCAGAGAATGCTGCAGCACCATGAAGCAGAGAGTCCATGAGCCAGTGACCTTTGGAGATGAAGAAGGAAAACACATCCCGGGGAGCTTCATGAAACCAGAAGCCAGGAGTGAAAGCCAGCGGATGATGCCATATTCACCGTGTGCCCTTCCAGCTGAGAGAGAAACTGTGACTGTGTTCACCATGAGCCTTCTCACTTGAGAGAGAAA
>PVIY010056263.1:0-13382 GCA_004026745.1 Myrmecophaga tridactyla | reverse complement strand
TGGGAACAGCCGGGCGTCCTTCTGCTCTCCCGGGGTGAATGCGCGTGTCTACCCCACGGCGTTGCGCTCAGCGATAAAAGGAACAAAGTACCGAGGGGGGCAATGACTCGGCCGCCTCTCCAGGGTGAAAGAAGCCAGTCCCCCGTGGTCACACACCGCCTGCCTCTGTCTCTGCCATTCTGGAAATGAGGAAATGATGGGGATGGAGAGGCCCAGGGATGGGAGGGGGCTGTGGCTAGAAAAGGGCAACGGAGGGGCCTCACGGGGACGGGCTGGGCTGCGTCCTGCCCGTGGTGGTGGGGACAGAAGTCTGCACTGCCCTGCACGCGCGCGCGCACACACACGCGCACACACACACGCGCGCGCGCACACACACACACACACACACATACAGCACCGGTGGAATCTGAAGGCGCCCTGGATGGTACCAAGGTCAGTTCCCTGCTTGTGACAGTGGCCTGCGGTTTTGCAAGAGGCTGGGCCTAGGGGGCCTGGGTGAAGGACGCCCCGAGCCTTCCTGGACGTTTCTTGGCAAATCCCTATGGATCTATAATTATTTAAACCTTTTTAAAAAAACTGTAAAGGGTACAGGGTGGCATTTCTTTCCGTGAGAAGCGGAGGGGAAAGGGGAGGGTTACCTTCATACGGAGATAAAGCACACGGGCCCAGGGTCAGGAGCCTAGGCTTGAGGCCTGGCTCTGCCACCATCTGCCCTTGGGCCAGTGCCAGTTGCCTGTGACCACCCCTGGGAGGTGGAGGTGAGACAAGTACTCCCTGGGGAGGCTGGGTGTGATGGTTACTGGCATGTGAAATGTTCATCACAGCCCTGGTGTATATGACTTAATCAAGCTGGGAGACGCCCTCTGCCCTTGGGCTCTATTAGCTAGAGATCCACACCCACCCACCCACTCGTGCCTGGGAGACTAAGGAACGGGCGGCTGGGACACCTAGAGGAACAGCCTGCCCTGGCATCCAAAGGCCCTGGGGACACAGATTCCTCCCCATTCCTGTCCCATAGCACCAAGGTGTCTGGCCCAGGCAGAAAGCTGTACCTCCCAGGCACAGACATGGCCCCTCTCTTACCTTTAGGAGCTCCTGGTCATCAGGCCCACACAGCATCAGCTCATGGCCCAGTTTCACCATCTCTGCCCAGATACAAAGCTCCTGTTACTACTGACACCCAGCTGAAGAGAAGATGCCGCTGGACAACGAGGACGCTCATCATATGCAGAGTGCCAGGGCTCTTCCTGGGAGAGCATGTTCCTGCTAAATGCTCAGCAGGCCCGGCACCCCCAAGGACCAGCAGGGGCAAGGACGGTGGATGGAAAACACACCCAGATGCCAGGGCTGCCCCTTGCTGTGTGACCTGCACAGAGCCGCTGCCCTCTCTGGGAGTCAGTTTCTTCACCTATAATTAAGAGGTTGAACTGAATGCTCTTCCACAGAATCCCTTGCTAACTCTGGCTTCTAACCAAAGTTAGCCTGCTGCCCCAGGAGTCAACGGAGGTCAGGGAACCTTTGAAATATGCTGTGTGCTTCCCTTTCAGAAACCTCATGAGACTAAAATGAGAGGAATGAGCACTTACATTTGTCCTGGTCCTCAGGCTTTCCTAAAGGCCTTTCACATCACTAACTCCTTCATCTTGCAGGCACCCTAGGAAGTGGGCAGTAATTCCATTTTACAGATGGGGAAATTGAGTCCCTGAGCAGTGCAGGGACAACCCCATACCATCTGCCAGGGGGTCCTTGGTACTTTTTGAGCAATGGTGTACTAGACTGAGAAAGGCCAGGACTTTAAGCCAGAAAGCTGTGGACCAGTGCCAGCTAGGCACGCTCTCACCAGCACAAAGGCCAGCAAAACAGGCCTGAGAATGCTTTTGTCCACTTCGGAAGGTTTGTGGCAAGAATGAAGCAAAGCTGTCGTGTGCACATCCTTCGTGAACCTGGAAGCACTGTAAACCTGTTCTACCCACAGTCTTTCACCAAGTGCTCAGGCCCAAACCCCGAGTCCTCTCTGCCTCCTCTCCTTCTCAGCAAGTCCCATCAGCCCTTCCATCACTGCGCACCAGAGTCTTTCCAGCTCTCCCCCCCACCACCCCACCTGCATCACTCCAATAGCTGCCCAGTGCTCTACTTCTGCCCAGACCGCCCTGTTCTCAGCCCAGTGGCCCGAGGGAGTCTGTTGCACCCAAGAAAGACGGCATCCTTTCTTGGCTTACAGCTCCCCTCTCGCTCGCAGTCAAGGCCAGTGTCCTTCCTGCGGTCCATGAGGCACTGCCTGATCTGGCCCCAGCGCCTCTCTGACCTCACCCCTGCCCACCCTCCCTCTTGCTCACCACTCTGGTCTAGCCACACTGGCCTCCTTGTCTACCCCAAACATGCCAGGCACGCACCTACCTCAGGGCCCTTGAACTTGCTGACCTCACTACCCTTGATGCTATCTCTCCTGCCTGTCTCCCTCCCTCCTTCCACGTCTCTGTTTAAGATAGAGGCTTTCCCTGGCTGTCTCACACCACTCGTGGTATTCCTTACTTGGCTCTGTTTATAGCACGTCTCACCTCTCAATCTGTTTATCCACTGTCTCTCCCAGCTAGCAGAGAAGCTCCAGGAGAACAGCACTATTCAGTGCTGTGCCCCCAGTACCTCAAATAGTCCAGGACATATAGGAAGTACTCCAGAAAGATCTCTGTAATGAATTTGTGAATGATTCTGACCCCTTCTACTTTTCCTGATTCCTCCTATTTAGATCTACCATCTCCTCTGACCCCTGCCACACTCTCGTGAGGTGGGCTGAGCTGTGGTTATCACTCCTACTTTATGGAGGAGAAACCGAGGCCAGCAACGGTGAGCTCAAGGCTGTGGCTGTGGCCTGAGGCCCAGGGCCAGGGTTAGAGAATAAGGTGCAGTGTGATGCCAGGCTCAGCTGGCCTCTGAGTGACCCTCTCCGTGAGGACAAGGCCTGGCACGATGGCTGTGGGGATAAGGACCGGCCCCTGTCCACTCCCTCTAAGACATGACGCACTGGCCCCTGGTTCATTCCAGCCCCGAGGACAAGTGTACCTAGAGAATGAATTTGGCAGCACCAGCTGGGACAGGAATTGGGGCTTTAGAGGCCAGTTCACCCCCTCCTCCAAAGTGATTAGGCCAACTCAGGGCCATGGAAAATCAGGCCTCTTCAATTCTATCAGCTTCTATACATAACATTCTAAAGGTGGAGAGTCAGCTACCAACCTAGGCTCACCCTCACTCAGCATTCATTACCAGGTGAGGGACAGTTTCTGCCAAGACACAACTGAAAACCAGAGGCTATGGGAAACCCACCGTGGAAAGCAACTGGCCTGCTCCCAGGGACACCATACAGGGGATGCCCCATCCAGACAAAAGCGACTGGCCAGGCAGAAAGTTCAGCAATGGTTTGTTAAGGAGGTTGTGACTGAGCTCAGGATCACCCGGAGTCTGCTGCCTACTCCCAAGTCCACAAGGAAGACCTACCTTGGATCTTCACCTCAGGCTGTGCCCCATTCAGTGAGCTGAACTGGTCCTGGGAGGAAGGACAGGCCCTGCAGGAGGGGAGCAAAATATATCAGGTCTGAGGGTTAGGGCTGGAGCGTGACCTCATGGGCCTCTCCTTACACATGCTCCAAAGGGCCCATTCACTCCAACAGGGTTAGTTTAATGTTATGTGGATTTTACCTCAATAATTTCGTTGTTAATTTTTTTGCATGGGCAAGCACCGGGAATCGAACCTGGGTCTCCAGCATGGAATAATTTGTTTTTAACAAACCAAAATAGGTCAGAAAGTTGACCTCTGCAACGTGAATTTGAAGAGTTAAATGACAGGTTTTCACAGTTAAGAAAAAAAAAGAAGAAGAAACTGCCGAAGAGGCAAAAGCCAGAATTCCTGAGAGCACTTGGCTTCCCAGCTCTAAGCCGGTTGCTCGGAAGGAGGAAGGGGCTGACTTTACTTTAAATCGTGGCACAGACCTGTCTGTAGCACGTCAGACCCAGGCCCCCTGGCCCTGGCTCGCGTGCATGGCTCAGCCCCACTCCCACCCCGTGGTGCCCACCTCCCAGCCCTGCCCAAGTCCTCACAGACGCCACTGGAATGCAGTCCTCCCCTCACCGCACACAGGGAGCACTTCCTTCCCATCTGCCCCGAGTGGACCGAGTCAGCTCACTCCAACTCACCCTGCCCAACCCACTGCAGCCCACGAGTGAGCCCGGCCAATGTCATCACCCTCTGCCCCGTGGGTTCTGGATTGAACTGTGACATCCCCCTCCTCCCCTGCCCCCTACAAAGATATGCTGAAGCTCTAACACCCCAGAACCTCAGGGCGTGCCCTTATTTGGAGATAAGGTTGTTAAATTAAAATCAGGTCATCCTGGGGTAAGATGGCCTTTACTCGAATATAACTGGAAGAAATTGGGATGGACAGAGGGGAGAAGGCCATGTGAGGAGCGAGGCAGAGAACGCTGTGTATTGCTGGCAAGCCCCCACCAGAAGATGGGAGAGGCAAGGAACCCACTCTTCCCCAGAGACCACAGAGAAAGCCTGGTCCTACCGACACCTTGATTTTGAACTTCTGGCTTCCAGAACCGTGGGAGAATAAATTGCTGGTGTTTGAAGCCACCACACATGGGGCACTTCGTTACAGCCGCCCTAGGAAACTGAGTAAATGCTGATGCTTAGTTCTTTCAATAGGGGACATCTTTTATTTTGTAAAAAGCATCCTTTGGTGAGAGGTCCTGCTAATTTGGGTCACAGTTTAAACAGGCGAGACAGTGACCACAGCAGAGATCAGATTGTACGACTCCCAAAGCCCAAAATATTGACTCTCTGGCTCTTTGCAGACGAGATTTGCTGAGCCCTGCCCCGCACCATTTGGGGGCTCCTGGGTGTACAGCTGCTGTGGTCACAGCCCCAGCCCCCGCTGGGGATTCTAAGCAATCCCAGCTGTTCACCTTGATGCAGTGAACCCCCACCTTTGACTGCCTCCAACAGACAAACGTGATTGCAGCCGCTCCTAAGCATGTCACCTTCAGAGGGCAAAATCATTTCTAGACGTGGACTGCAGGGGCTCCCTGCAATGCCCAGGCCCCTGGAGGGAGGGAAGAGACAGTCCTGGCAAGGCACCTCCAGCCCCAGCTCAGCACCTGGCCCCCTGCAGAGGTCCTAGCCATGCTAGGTAGATACTACTGAAGGTCGGGGCCGGGACAGGTCTGAGACCACAACGTGCGTGGCTGGGAAGCAGGCCCAGCAGGGCTGACCACCGAGCATGGTGGGAAAGGGCACAGGGGCTGCAGCGTGGAGAGGGCCGTGAGGCTCACACCTCCTTCCCCAGGCAATGCCACCACACTCCTGTGTCCCGGGCCCCATCTGCCCTGACCAGGCTGACACCCTGAGATACAGTGGGGCCACCCTGGAGCCTGAGGCCCCAGGACTGCAGCAGAGATGAAGGGCCCTGCTGTCTGTCAACAGCCCTGCTATCTTTACGCCTTCCTAGGACAACCACCCGCCTGAACACATGGAGCTGGGGAAGAAGATGGATGAAGAGAAGGCAGCTCCTGCAGGTGAGGTACTAGGAGGCTGGTTGCTGGGCCACACACCTATGACAAGGCGGGGCAGGGAAGAAAGCGCTCACTGATCTGCTGGGGTGAATGAAAGCAAGCCACTGAAATCTGCTAAAACATGAGGACACAAAAACTTGTAATCTTATTCATATCAGGGGTGAAAGTCTCCCTGACAACATAGGGCATGACTCCCAGGGATGAGCCTGGCCCTGGCGCTGTGGGATTAACAATGCCTTCCAGACCAAAAGAGGAAAAACAAGTGTAAGAAAATAAGGCATCAGTGGCCAAGAGAGATCAAATCAAATGGAGTCAAGAGGCTGTTCTGGAGGCTACTGCTATGTAAGCTTCAGCTAGATCGTGCCAATCAGCCATGGTTTGCTAAATCCCAACCAACATCACTCTTGTTGACTCTTAAGAACACCTAGGACTCGAACTGAGACTCTATAAAGGTTTCAGGCACTAAGTTTGCTCTCCTGGAACCTATAATTTCTGGAGGTTTCCTAGCTCAGATAAATCCCAAAAACCCAGAGGGACCAGCCTCTCCAAGATTATCGATTGATTACATCCCCCTGTCCTTTAGTGTCAACACCCATTCTCAGCATGAAAAAGTCAGAACAGCATTGCCCAAAGATCCCTATAGACTGGGAGGAGGATCAAAGGAGAAGGAGGAGGTAGAACAGAGAGAACAGGATTTGACAAACAAGTATGACTGCTGAATCACTATATTAATATTCCTTCTACAGTCTGGTATTTTGGAGCAGCTAGAAGGAAAAAGCTGAGATGGTGGAGTGGTAGCCCACGACAAACTCTAGGATCTGTTCTGTAACTACTTGTTGAAGTGTGCTTTAAAAATTATTGCTTTTTGTTTCTTTGCTTTGTATATATGTTACATTTTACAATAAAAAATGTGCAGAAAAAAATTCAAGTGACCTTATTCAGAAAAGGCTGCAATTAAAGTTTATTCTATTGATTCAGCAGGGCATAGAGCAGCACCTGATGGTGCTGGAGGTCTTGAAAGAAAGCTGAGCTCTTTCGGAGCTAAGGCAATCCACAGAGCCTTGAATCCAGCAACCCGGGGTTCTGCCTCCTGTGCTGCACGAGGGCAAATGTCCAGCCCACGGGCCACCCAGAGCCATGATGCCAATATCCCAGCCAATATTAGGAGCACCTCCAAGCTTCTGCCAGAGTGGGAGTGGGCAAGGAGATCCTGAACTGGGGTCTAAATGATGAAGAAGATACATGAAAAGAAAGCAGACATGAAGTTTAGGGGAGAGGAGGACTGAAATCTGCCCGATCCTTTTGAAGTACCAGCTTTGGATCATAAAATGCAATTGTACATAGGAAGTCTTCTTCTTAAGACTCAGTGTCTTATGTTTAGAGAAGTACAGGACACATTTGGGGGACAAGACTATAGCCCTCCACCCCTCCTGCCCTGGTCTGAATCTATTATGTAACCCAGAAAAAACTAGACCTATTATGGATAAGTTCTTTTGATTCAGTTACTTCCATGGAGATGTGACCCACCCAATTCAAGGTGGGTCTTACCCCTTCTACTGGAGCCCTTTATAAAGAGAATAAAAGCAGAAAACACAGACAGACACAGAGAGCAGAGAGATGAAACCAAGTGAAGGATGCAAAGAAAGAAAACACCCCACGAGAAGCTAAGAGAGAAACACCTAGAAGACCAGCAGACGTCACCATATGCCTTCTCATGTGACAGGGGAACCCCAGATGCAAACAGACTTTCCTCCGAAAAGGTATCTTCCTTTTGAAGCCTTAATTTGGACATTTTCATGGCCTTAGAACTGTAAATCTATAACTTAATAAATCCCCATTGAAAAGGCCAACTCATTTCTAGTAGGCTGCGTTCCAGCAGCCTTAGGAAAGTGAAACACCTCCTTTTCTGGCTAGCCAAGAAATCTGGTTCCCTGCCACCTCTGGCTTCTGCCTGCTCCAGGCCAATCTGTGCGTCTCTCCTCCCCACAAGAGCCTCTCCAAGATGTGGCTTTGGCCTCACTCCTCCTGGGAGCTCAGTTAAGACCCTTGCATTTGCCTGGGCTACCCCGACTCAGTCTTACTTCCCAGGTACCTGGAATGGGCTCTGTCCTTCCTGTGCAAAAGCGGCTGTCACACAAGCCATCCACCACTCAAAACAGGCTCCACCTTTTCCCAGGGCTGTTGTAACAACCTCCATATTGGTCGCCCTGCCTCCAGCCTCTTCCCCTCCAAATCCACCCACTGCAGAGCCCGAATTTGTCTTGCAAAAATGCCGAATGAAATTTGTCTCTCCCCTGGCGAAAATCCTCCCGTGCTTGCCCTGCCTGGAGAACAAAGTTGAATGACTTTTGTGTGGCTTACAAGTCCCCACATGAGCTGCCCTGAGCTACTACTGGGGCCCGCTCTGCTGCAGCATGGCACTCCCCTCCTCTCCCACAAACCGATTTCTCACTCCTGTCAACAGGAGCACAGCATCATTGCTCAGACTCTCCCTCACGACCCACCCATGGGACGGGAATCCCAGCCACCCTCCAAAGGCCCAGATCAAATGCCACCTCCTCCCTGTAAGCACCCACAGCACTGTGGGCCAGAGTGCACAGGCAGGTGTTGTTCCTGCACCACTCATCCCCCAACTCCTTGAGAACACCCACTCACATCTGCCAATCATCCCACAGCCGTGAAGGAAGTCCCCACTGTGCACCCAGCACCGTGCCAGGGCCTGGGGCTGTGCACGGGAGTTCTGCCCAGTGTCTGCCCACCAGCAGCTCCCGGTTCTTAGAGGGCTGAACACAAGGGCAGGCCAAGACAGAACCAACACGTGGAGGACTCTTGGGGAGGGTTGCACAAGAGGGGTGGACATCTGTGGGAAAGAGGAATATGTTTTGCCTTAGGAACGGGAGAAGTTTTCAAAGGAGACAAAGGGTGCATGAGTGGTTCAGTGGTAAAATGCTCGCTTGCTATGCGGGAGACCTGGGTTCAATTCCCAGCCTATGCACCACTACCACCCTCAAAAAAAAGGAGACAAGTGACTTGGATCTCAGAAGACTGTATAAGAGTATGTACAACAGACAGAGACCCGAAGTGTACAGAGCATTTCTGGGGTCCAGGGCGGGTGGCAGGGGGTACACAACATGAGCAAAAGCAAAAGGTGATGAGGGAACAAGTGTGCTGAGGCCTGGCGAAGGGCCAGGGGGAGGGGGCTGGAGGGCAGCAGGAGAGGATGTTGGAAAACTGAAAATGCCTCCTCCGTCCAGTGATCCATGCCTAGGACACCCAGTCCAGAGCTGATCCCACAGCAGCCCTGCAGTCTGGCAAGCGCCCACCAGCAGGATGCAGATTGGGTCCTCGGTGCCCCACCCTGAGGCTCCCACCCAGGCCCCATCCTCAGCACCAGGAGCCGACAGGCCTAGACCTTCCTCACAGGAGGCTCCCCATACCCATCAACCACTGCCATCTTAGAAAGGCCGCTGGGGATCACACAAAACACATGAGCCAACCCTCCATGGGAGGCTTTACGGCAGGCAATCAGCTCAGGGGCTTCATCGCCAAGAGAGAATGTTTGGGACTGAGTGCAAGAAAACAGTTGGCATGGTGTTCCCAAGGAACAGGCATTCCATGGGCCTTTCTACATCTTTTCCGCCTCCTTTCAGGGGGCATCTGGTCCAAGTCCCCTTGCCATCAGAGCTGGCTCTGTTTACGGCACACACCCTGCCAGGTCCTAACACCATGCTGGGCCCTGACCTGGAGGCCTGCGAAATGGGGTCTTGGCACAGTGCCAGCCCACGGGCCTGGGCCAACACAGGCTGGCAAGAGTTGGTGCTAGTCAAAGGCCACCCAGGGAGCTGGGCCCCAGGCGGGGGACAGGGGAGGCCCAGGTCCCGGCCCTGCCCATCACCACCTTGCCAGCTCTTAAATGCCAAGAAAACCACTCCAAAGCCAAGCTCAGTCCTTTAGCAAGGTGGCCAAAGGACGAGCCCCGGCACTGCTGGCTGTTAGGGGGGCCCTTCTCACCTCCAATTTGAGCCTGGCTCCTTAGTCAGCATTGCTTCCCTAACCTGCTGCTTTCACAGTGAGCCCGAGATAGGGTTTGGAGGATCTGGGAGAACAGCTACTTGGAAAAATAATGGAGGCCATCTTCCTGGGGTTGGCCAGGGGGCAGGGAGGGGTTATATGGCATCCTATGTACAGGATGAGGGGGAAGAGGAAGAAAGGACGACATTACCTTATACACATCCACTCCAGGATTTCCAGGCGGTACTTGGAGGGGCTACACAGAAGTTCCTGAATCGTCTTCGGTTCTGAGACATACAGACCGTCCAGGAAGGGACATTCTAGGTCCTATGCAAAAAAAAAAAAAAAGTCAGGCCAATTTTAGAAAGCCAGACTTAAGTTGAAACGCCTTTCGCCACTGTCCTGTTTGCATTCAGTCCCTCATAGGAGCCTGGGTCTCCGCTCCCACCGTGGTTTCTTCCTCGGTGGGTCCCAGTGCGCTCTTGCGCCCACCTTCCCCAGAGCAGGACTCCATGCATCCTCCACACACCCCACACCCCACAAGGTCGGGGTTCTGGGAGTAGTCGGATCTAGAAGCCACGCGTGGAATCGGGGAGCCAGGTGGCCCAGAGTCGGGATCCAGCCTCCCAGCAGTGGGACCAGAAGGGAAAGGGGCGGGGTGAGGGGCGGGGAGAGGGGCGGGGCGAGGGGCGGGCCCAGACTGCGGCCGACCTCTGGGAGCTGGGTTTTCTCACGACTACCACGGGCTGGGTGGGGGTGGGGAGCCCGCGTCTTGCGGGATGGCTGAAGACGATCAGGCGGGAAGGGCGCAAAGAAGGGCCGAGCACCTCGCAGGGGCTCGACAACGCCCAGCAGCCGCCACAGGTACCCGATGGCCCTGCCCCTGCCCCGCGGGGCCCTGCCCGGACGCCGCCGGCTCCGCGGCCCGGGCCCCTGCACCCGCCTGAGACGCCCGGCCCCGAGGCGCGCCCGGAACTGTCTGTTGCGGGCCGCGGGCCACGCCGGGGAGAGGACACCGGCCTGGCCGCGTGTGGCCGCCCGCCCCGCCGCCCCGGGCTCGGCCCCCCGGGCCCACGGCACCTTCAGCTTCCTGAACACCTCCACGGCCGACTTGCGCAGGCCCTCGTCGCCCTCGGCCTTGTCGTCATGGCCGCCGCCGCCTCCCATAATGCGCGGAGTGCCCAGCCCGGCCATGTTTCCCGCTTCACCGTGTCCCGCCCACGCCGCGCCCTCACTTGCCGGCCCAGGTGCCAATCACGCGCGAGCCCGCGCTCTGCCGCCCTCCCGCCTCGGCCGGCGTCAGAGGCGGTGCGCCGCCTGCCCATTGGGCCGGAGCTCCGCGCCCCCGCCGAGGCCCCACCCAGGGGGCGGGACGAGCGTGCCGGGTGTCGCCGCCGCCACCGCCTCCCGGTCGCGTCGTGGTCCCGCGCGACGGCGTTCAGCGGCAGGTAGTGGAGACGCGGCTGGCCAAGCCTCCTCCGGGAGGGGGCGCTGCTGCCTCGCGTCGGGAGCACGCGCGGGAGCCCCGGCCGCAGCACCGGCCCCGCGCGCGCTCTCCCACTTCCCACGGTCAGAGCCGTGGCTGAAGGGAACCTTCTGGAGTTCCAACCCGGCGCCACTTGCTGGCTGTGTGACGTTGGGCCAGTTACCTAAGCTCTCTGTGCCTCCTAGCCCTCCTCTGGTGGAGGTAGCAGAACACGCGCCTCATGCGGGAGCCTGGGGGATATAAATCAGATGATCATTTCTGTGAATCACTTAGGATCGTGCCTGCCCCCCAGCTGGACTCTGTTTTTGACCTTCATGGAAGGTTCTCTGGGTGCCTCCCGCTTACACATTTCTTTGCATCACTCCCGCCATGAAACTCAACATGTTGGGGACTAAATTCCTCAATCCCTACGCTCCCCACGCCAACCCTCTAAAGCCCCCAGCTCATCTCAATCCCGTCCAGAGTCCGTCCCTCCTAGGGCCCCTCCATCTCCTGTCACCTGCCTCCAGACTTGTCCCCTGATTCAGCTGCCACGCCGGACGCGTTTGAGGGATTGAATCCTTTTCAAGAGCAAATCTCATCACCTGTCCCCGTCAGTGACACGTACAGCCCTGCAGTGGCTTCCCAGGCTTTCAGGATATTACATATTCCCCAAATACCTATTGCACTCCAATTTACTGGTTAGATTCCGTGGTCGCTGTGGCTGACCCCTGCCCACCAACCCAACCCTGTGATTTTCAGCATCCTTATTGCCACAGGGAGAGTCTCTTACTGAACCCACAAGCCAACCTTACGACCTGGGATTTTAAATGTAGGTTTCTTCCAGAGACCCCTCTCCTTGTGCCTCCATGCCCCCCGCCCCCAGCCAGCCCCTTGACACCTGGTCATGTATAAGAAGTGCAAGGAACCGCGGTGCGAGTAGGACAGTCCCTGGGCCTTGGGTGTCCCCCCACCCCCTTCCCCTCTCTGCTGCCAGGGCTCTCCCTGCCCCTTCCGGTTTTCACCCCAGTGGCCCTGTCTTTGTGGCACTGTCCCTCCCACACACCTCTTTCACTCTGGGACCTTGTCCGGGTGTCTCCTTGTGCCTCTCTGGGTTTCTTTCTGTCCCCTGCCTCTCTCCACCTCCCTCCTGCTAGCCTGGCTCCCCCACTGCCTCCCCATCTTTCTTACAGGATGTGTGCTTTTTTGGGTACTCTCCCCCCATTTCTTTGAACCCATAACCTTTGGAAGCCCTCTTTTGAAAAGGGCTGTTTGAGTCCAGAATGTTCTCTGACTCCTTCCTTTGTGGCAGGTGGGAGAGCATGTGTGCCCCTCTCCATCATTTACACCCAGGCACAGAGGTGCACATGGTGTCACTGTCCTGCCTATATACACACACGGCCTCGCTCCCACTCACAACCACGACCCCCCACGTGTGCACACACACCCCTGATTGCACACACACACATACTCTGCCAAGCGGCTCGTGTCTTCTGTTCCCAACCCCATCTCCTCCACCCCCCCCAACCCCGGGTGCCTCCATCCCTTGCCCTCAATTGGCAAAACGAGCACTTGCAGACCCCACGAGACCCCTTGAGTCCCTTGAGCCCGCCAGGGGCAGGTCTCGGTGGGCACCCCCATGCTGCCAGCCCAGAGTCCCCTCCCTGGGGCCCAGCAGAGGGGCCAGGTCACGTCTCCAGTAGGCCCAGGGCCCCAGGCAGCCACTGGGGGAGAAGCTGGTGGGGTTGGGGGCTGCCCGGGGCCCCTCTACATGCCGGGGAGGAGGGGAGGCAGGCCACGTGGGCAGAAGACTTGGCTGGGAACAGGCCTGTGCACCAGAAGGCACCAGCTGTCTCTTGGGAGAAGGGATGGGCAGGAGTCTGGGGAGAACGGAAAGGGCCCCCAGCCTGGCCCGATTCCCTGCAGAGATGTTGGAAATTTCGAGCTATCCTGAGGGCCCGGAGTCATCGCACCTGAGCTGAAGACAGGCCCGACACAGGCCCCGCCATGTCCCCCACGCCCCTTTCCCACTCCGACGTGGCTGCTGTCTCCGGCCCTTCTGGCAACAGAGGGCTGGAAGGGGTTTTGGGTTGTTTTTAGAAAAATTTTTATCCTCTTTTTCTGTTTTTGTTTTTCTTTCTTTTTCTTTTTTTTTTTTCTTTAAATTTCATTTCGATCGCAACCCTAGCTCAGACATTCAAATTCTTGTGGGTTTTTCTGAGGACCAGGGGAAGTTGGCGGGAGAAAGCATGGCAGTGTGGCAGCCTCCACCCCCACCCCCCCATGCCCTCTGTTCCCGAGGCTTACGGAGAAACTAGCCTGTGTGTATTCTGGAAGG
>PVIY010056262.1:0-13381 GCA_004026745.1 Myrmecophaga tridactyla | reverse complement strand
TTTTTTTTTTTCTGTTTGTTATATTTTTTTGTTGTCTTTTTATTTCTTTTTCTGAATTGATGCTAATGTTCTGGGAAATGATCATGATGATGAATATGCAACTATGTGATGATATTGTGAATTGCTGAGCGTATGTGTTGGGAATGTTTGTGTTTCTTGTAATTTTTTTTAATTAATAAAAAATTAAAAAAAAATAGTATTTGTGAGTATGAGCCCCAGAGTTTAGACTGTTTGGTTTTGAATTCTCACTCTGCTATTTATTTTCTTTACAATATTGAGCAAGTTAACGTATACCTGTTTCCTCTTGTAAAATGGAAATTAAAAATAGAACCTACACCATAAGGTTGTTGTGAACATTTAAAGCATTTTTAAAGAAAGTGTCTAACATACAGTTGTACAGAATAAATGATTGATATTATTAAGGAGATAGAAGATTAATAGCTGCCACATGCCAGGCACTATGCCTACACTGTAGAGTCTCTAGATACTTAAAATGTCCAGCCTGTTCAGTGGCCAGGAGCAAGTTGCTCAAAAAGTACCAGCTAGTGATAGGTGTTTCTCTGGACCCCTCTATATCTTGGCATTCGTTAGGCAACTAGCCGTTCCTGTGGGCTGGAAGGGAGAGTTATAGAAAGTCGAGATTTATACTTCTGAAAGACAGTGCTTCAGTAGGTCTGGGTCCAGTCCAGTGACCTGTGTTCTGGGGCAAGTATTCATATATCATTTGGCTGCTTTTTACTGCATACTTTCACCACACAGCAACCAAGAGTGATCTTTGTAGAACCCAAATCCGATTGTGTCCTTTTATTAAAATCCTTCGGTGGCTTTCTGTTGTCTAGTTCCTCGGTATGACACCTAAGGCCCTCTCAAAGCTGTTACCACTCACTCCCTCGGCCTCTTTGCTTTTAGCGCTCTCATTACCTTTTACTTGACCCTTTAATCATACCATTTAGAGTTCTCTTTTTTTGCCTTGCTGTATCTCCCCCAGGTCTTTGCACATACTGATTCCTGTCACGAAAGACTTTCCCTGGCATTTTCTCTTCGTTAATAGTTATTTCAAGTTACAGCCTAGACATTGCCCCTTGGAAACCTTGTTTGATGCCCTAGACCGAGTTGAGTGTCTTATTTTTAACATATTGTTTCCAATTTTATTGTTTATCACCTTGCTATACTGAGAATCCCATGAGAATCTCAGGCTAGCACAATGGCTGGCACATAATACTGATCAAAAAATATTTGTGTATAATTTATAAATCATATAGGTGACATATTATATATTATACATATCAAAGAGGAACTAAACTGAGGATTTCAAATTATAACTTTATTGGAGCTCCCTGAATCTTTTATACCATGTTCCCAAATTTGAGGATGTATCCCCATCACCTGGAGGGCTTGTTAAAACAGATTATTGGGTCCCAGTTCCAGACTGTCTGGTTCAATAGGTAAGGGATGGGGCCGGAGGATTTGCATTTCTAACGGGTGAAGGTGATGATTCTGGAATACCTTTGGAATCACTGCTTTACAGGGGGAAGGAAATTTAATGTTTCACATGTCTATTTACTTCTCCAAGTCATATGTGGTGCTATAAGTCACTTTAGAGTTCCACATTTGTTCACAAAAACAGTTTTAGCCAATAGTATAAAAAACTATAATGTTGCAACAAATTTAAAAGATTTTTCCTTGCAGAAGCATTATAATGTGTATTTGGCCCTAGATAGTATAGTATATTGACTTTTAGATGTTAAAGGAAAAATTTAAAACGCAAGGGGGCCATCTTGTGGTGACTGTAGCAATTCGGAAAACTTTAAAACGGATGTTTAGTCAATAAGGAACCAGTCATCTTGGGAGGAAAGTCATTTTCTGATACATATTCTGTCACCTAGAGAAATGTTTATGTACTACTATATATATATACATGTACATAGTATATATACTTTTATATATTTTACTAATTTTTTTTCTTGGACTTTCTCTTTGGCAAATTCTCTTCCACAGCAGTGTTAACTCTTTTTTTTATATTATTATTTTTTTATTAATTTTTAAATTTTTTTAAAAATACCAAAAACACCAAACAAACGCAAACATTCATAACTTTTGATCATTCCATTCTACATATATAATCAGTAATTCACAATATCATCACATAGTTGCATATTCATCATCATGATCATTTCTTGGAACATTTACATCTATTCAGAAAAAGAAATAAAGAGAAAACAGAAAAAAATTCATACATACTGTTTGTGTACTACTATATATATATGTACGTAGTATATAATAATATACTTTTATATATTTTACTAATTTTTTTTTCTTGGACTTTCTCTTTGGCAAATTCTCTTCCGCAGCAGTGTTAACTCTTAACTTGTATCTTCAGTGGCACATAATTTGATCACACCTGTTCCCTTGGTAGTTAAGCAGTTTTAAAATTCATATTCCTCTCAGCTAAGAGGTTATGAGGAACAATTATATTTGATGTATATTTTTTTCAGCAGTGTTGAATATTCTGTGTCATTTTTCATTTTAGGTGTTATAATAGTTGAGTAGCCATCGAGTAGTTGATGCACCTGACTAGTTTATAACTTCAGAAGAAACAATGGAAAACCAAGAATTTATTGTAAGTTTTACCTGTTTTCTCTATTTCCTTTCCCTTTTCTTCTCCTTCCCTCCCTTTTTTCCTTCCTTTCACATTTTACAAATATCTTGTAAGAGTTACCACATTTAACAAAAAACAAACAAAAAACAGGATCCCCATTAAACTTGAAAATTTGAATTTCAGATAGACAATGTAATTTTTTAGTACAACTAGGTGCCTTTTAGTATTTGGCACACTTATCTTAAAAATTACTTGTTTATCTGAAATTCAGATTAAACTTGGTATCTATATTTTATCTGACAACCTATCTCTCAGTTACTATTCATTTTTGTTAAAGTTCTCTGTAACAAATTCTTTGGAAACTTGGGGCTAGGAAACAGTTCCTTTCTGTGGAAGAATTGGAACGCCTCATGTCTAGATCAGTAGTTCTCAAGCTCTTTGGCCTCAGGACTGTTTCACACTCTTACAACTTGTTGCAGACACCAAAAGCCTTTGTTTATGGACACTGTATCAGAAATTAAAGCAGGAATTAAAAATATATATTAGTTAATTCATTATAAATTAATACCAAACCCATTACATGCCAACATAAATAACATTTTTAATGAAAAATAGCTAAATTTTCCAAAACAACAACAGAAAAAACATTGAGAAGGATAGCATTGCCTTACGTTTTTGCAAATCTTTTTTTTAATTTGGATATAAATTTTTTTGTTTTTTATTGACATGTATTATATATATATTCGCATACCATGTGTACCATATCCATAGTGTATAGTCAGTCATTCACAATATCATATTTGTGATATCATATTTACATTTACATTTATTATCACAATTGACTTTTTTTTGTGAAAAATAGCATATATACAAAAAAGCAGTGAATTTTAAAGCACATTGCAACAATTAGTTCTAGAACAGATTTCAGAGTTTGGTATGGGTTACAATTCCACAATTTTAGGTTTTTACTTCTAGCTACTCTAAGATACTAGAAACTAAAAGAAATATCAGTGTAATGATTTGGCAGTCATACTCATTTGTTAAACCCTACCTTCTTTGTATAACTCCACCTTTATGTTTTAGCTTTCTCCCCTGCAAATCTCCTTAATATTTGACTTAATGGAAGATAGTTAGCATCTCATGTCTGCTTTGCAGTCAGTCTTTTGTAATGACTCACTGTAGCCTCTGGAAAAGTCCACCATACACTCCTGAAAGGCAAGAGTGAAAAGGCCTGTGGCCTCTTAGTGTATCATGAAAATAGCTTTGATCTCATAGATCCCTGAAAAGGTGTAGGGGACTTACAGGTATCTCTGATTCACACTTTGGAAACTGCACGTATCATGAATACTTTGTAACCCAGCAAATTTTTTCCTTCCCACTGAACTATGAAGTTCAAAATTATTTTTGCTACTTAGTTGATTTTTAATTTGCCTCCTTAGACTTACCTCCTACCCTTCCCTCTTTTTACTATCTAGTTTACTATTATTTTTCTAATTAATGTTTTGTTGTTATTTTTGTAATGTTTGTGCTTTCATTTCAAGAGATGTTTTAAATATTTTTGTATTTAGGAAAGGTTTATAAAATACATAATTTTGGATGCATTTTAATTAACTTTTCTCTACTTTTGTATTTTTGGTAATAAGGTACTGTATACTCATCAAAAGATGAAGAAATCAAAAGTGTGGCAAGATGGAATTCTGAAGATAACCCCCTTAGGAAACAAAGTAAGTGAAAAGCAGCTAGTTACAGAGTCTGAGAGCTAGGTTCTCACCTCTTGATTGAATATTAAGAAAACTCCATAGATGATAAAATGTCACATATGTGCATAATCTTCCTTGATGAGAAAAAGATGTTGTCAAATGATTTCCACATCACAGTGGTTCATTTGTGCATAATTAAAGTCCAGTAAGTATTATTTAATTTGTCTGCATAAATACAAATAAACAAAAATAAAACAACTTATATTATGTAGCACTTCTACCTGCCAGGCATGATGCTTTAAATTTGTTAATTTACTTAATCTATATAACTCCCTTGTTAGGTACTATTGTTGTCTTTTTCCTGAGGGTAAAACTGAGACACTGAGAGGTGAATAGCTTACCCAAGGGTTCCACAATTAGCAGGTAAGATGTCATGAATGAACCTAGGCTTTTTGGCTCTAGAGCCTATATCTTAATATTACATGTCCCAATATTTCTAATTTAAAAAGAAAATGTGTATTACACAAGAATTGATGATATCATATAATAGGACAGTTGACGGAATCTGTGGCCTTCTAAATGAAGTCTATATTTCTAGCTGTTAAAGATCTTCATGGTCTGTACTTATTCTACCTGTCATTGTGAGGTTATAAGTATCTCTGAAGGAATGCTTTCGTTATAGAAAAACTATTATTTTTTTTAAAAAAACAGTAGTTAATTCTTTAAAGTTGAGAATTAAAAACGTTCTAGTTTTGCCTTAAACTTTCAAGATCAACTTAAAAAGTCTATTAAATTTATAAACTTAGTTGAGTTTAATAATCACTTTCAGTGATTTATTATCCAGTCAACTCGAGTTAAGCAAACTAAGTACTTTTAAATAATCAGTCTATTAAACAAATTATCTTAAACATTTTAATTGAAATTTATAATCAATTTGTAGTACTCAAAAGGTTGCAAAACCTTCCCAAGTACTTAACCCGTTTTAGTAAATCGAATAACTTAAACTTATAAAGATAGTTAATCATAAGGATTTTAAGTATTCTAGTACTGTTTAGAGTCCTAGTAAAATTCACTTACCTCTTTCTTTCAGTTAAAAATTTGTATTTCCAAACTGAATTTCTCAATTACTCATTTTAAATTGGAATCATAAGGCTAGTCTGCTAGCTATTCTTAAAATGCAAATTGTCTAACATATTACAAGTAGATTTTAAAATAAAAACTAACTTTTTAAAAAGAAAAATAGCACAAGCACTTTAAATACCAGATATTTACTATCTAATTAACTAAAACTTATTCTTTTTTTATTTTATTTTGTATTATCAAACCAAAACAACATACAAACATGAACATTCTTACCATACAAACATTCCATTTATGGTATACAATCAATGGCTCACGATAGCATCACATAGTAATATATTCATCACCATGATCATCTTTTAGAACATTTGCATCACTCCAGAAAAAGAAGAAAAAGAAAAAAGAAAAAACTCACGCATGCCATGCCCCTTACCCCTCCCTCTTGTTGACCACTAGTATTTCCTTCTACTCAATAGATTTTTACCTTTGTTACCCTATTTTTTTCTATACCCCTTACCACTCCCTTTCATTGTTCACTAATATTTCAGCGTACTCAATTTATTTTAGCATTTGTTCTCATTATTTATTTTTAATCCATATTTTTTACTCATCTGTCAATATCATAGATAAAAGGAACATTAGACACAAGTAAAACTTATACTTGATCTAATTCAGAAGTAATGTTATTTTTGGTTTGAATTATTTTGCTATCTCTATATCTAATTCTAAACATTCCCTGGGGTTAAAAGACACTTTTTAAATTTTTAATATTAAAAAAAAATTTTTATTATAAAACCAATCAACATGCAATATGAACATTCTTTTTTCATCACGTAGTTGTATATTCATCGTCATGATCATTTCTTAGAACATAAAAAGAAAATGAAAAATATTCATGCATATCGTACCCCCCACCCCTCCCTCTCATTGAGTATCAGCATTTCAATCTACTAAATTTATTAAAAGACACTTTTCCATTGAGTAAAAAACAATTACTATCCCCAGTAAACTGGAGTTATCATATCAGTGAGCTGAGGTTGCTAAAGACTTTTTGGATTTTAGGACCTGAGACCTAGTGTTACAGATAATTAGGGCAGCTCTGTTAGCATCATTAACAGACATGATGAGCCTTGTATTTAGTTCTAGTAACAACAGAATCTCCAAGTCAATGTCTTTCTAAATGAATTAATCTCTTTGTTGATATTGCTATATTCGAGTCATATTATCTAATTTTTGTGATTTGAATAGATGAATGTCATTTATCCCCATCCATATTTATCATTGGTTTTATATTAAACTAATTCATTCTTTGATGCTATTCTGTATAATTTTTCTGTTTGCATTGAATCAAAGTCTTCAGAATGGTATAGATAAAAAACATCTGATTGAGTTCTGTATTCACGTCTTTTTCTTTCTTTATGCCTTTTTCTGGTTCTGTGTCATAATGTTAAGGTCATTATAGTGATATTATCCTACTTTATCTTCAACTATAGCATACTGTTATTGAGTGTACATTATACACCTCACACTGTGGTAGGTATAGGAAAATGAGAAATTGAGGTTAGTCCCAGAGGTTTTCTGTTATCTAGGGAAATTAATCATCTTACTATATCCTAAGCAATATTCTGTTCCCCAATCAAAGCCATTGCCTACACTATCTCTCTTCTTGGTATACCCTTTTCTCTCTCTATCCAAATTGTAACCGTTAGGGTTATTCATCTTCCATTGATTGAGTCATTGTTCAGTAAATGTATATGTCAGTAGGCAGTGGGGAAAAGCAAATAAAAGACATGTGGTGGCAGTGTAGAAGAACAGTTACGAACATGAACTTTAAAGTCAAGTAGACCTAAGTTTGAATCTGGGTTCTTCTCTTACTTAGTTGTGTAATCTTGGCAAGTTGGCCAGCCTATCAAGGCCTCTGTCCTCTACTTTGTTAAAGTAGAAAAATGGTAATTCATAGAGTTTTCTTTTTTTTCTTTCTCTTTTTTTTAAATTAGTTTTTAACTTTTTTTAAATACCAAAAAACACCAAACAAACACAAATATTCGTAACTTTTGATCATTCCATTCTATATATATGATCAGTAATTCACAATATCATCACATAGTTGCATATTCATCTTCATGATCATTTCTTGGAACATTTGCATCTATTCAGAAAAAAAAATAAAAATGAAAACAGAAAAAAATTCATACATACCATACCGCCCACCCCTTCCCAGCACCGATCACCAGCATTTCACTCTAAATTTATTTTAACATTTGTTTCCCCTGTTATTTATTTTTATTCCATATGTTTTACTCGTCTGTAGATAAGGTAGACAAAAGGAGCATCAGAAACAAAGTTTTCACAATTACACAGTCTCATTGTGAAAGCTATATCATTATACAATCATCTTCAAGAAACATGGCTACTGGAACACAGCTCTACATTTTCAGGCAGTTCCCTCCAACCTCTCCACTACATCTTGACTAACAAGGCATAGAGTTTTCTTGAAGATTAAATGAGAATGCTTATAAATCTCTTGACAGAGTACCTGGCACATGGAAAGTATGCAATGAATGGAACCTTCATATTATAGTTATTTATTCCAAGGGACTTCTAATTTTTATCTGAGAGAATAAGAGTTTTAGTATATACAGAGATATGCTCAGAGTTCTATGAAATTACAAAGGACAGATATCAAAATCTGTCTGTGAATCTGAGAAATCTTTCCAGAAGAAGAGTATTTTGGGGATTATTTTTTTTTTTGTAAATAAAATTGATAGGTTGGAGAGAAAAGTGCTGAAGATGTCTTAGTCATAACAGTATGGAAAATGTAAAACATTTGGGGAATTATAAGTAAATAAATGTGGCTAGAATGAAAGGCTTATGTTAAAAAATGATAGAAGTATAAAGCTAGAGGTAGGCAGGAGCCATATTGCAAAGATCTTTGGGTGTTTAGTTTGAGGAGCCAGTGAAGAATTGTGAACAGAAAAGTAACATAATCAAATTTATATTTTAGAAAGATCACTTTGGCAGCAAAGTGAATTACGTAGGGTGAAAGTTAGACTGACTTTAGGAAGACTGTTGTGATAAAGTGGCAATAGAATAATCTAGACTAACAGTGATGGAAATCTAGCCAAGCAGGCGTTAGCAATGGCAAAGGCAGGAAGAGTTAATTATAAATTATGAAAATATTAGAGAATCTTCAGATCTTAGATATAGAAGGTGAGAGGAGAACCATTTAATCTCTGTATTATGACTGTGATACCGAAGTAGGATACACAACACATACATACATAGATACATACATACAAATTTAGGGGGACAGTATCAGGTTCGTATCTTAAGGTTTGGTTGCTCTTGTCCAGTAGCAAGTTGAAAGAAAACACAACGAGCCTCTCGTAGAGAGTGCTCATCTTTTTTTTGGCTTTTAATAATGGGGATTTATTAAGTCACAATTTTACAGTTCTAAGGTCATGAATATGTCCAAATTAAGGCATCAAGAGGAAGATATCTTAACTCTCAATAAAGGCTGCTGGCATCAGGGTTTCAGTTACATGGAAAGGCACATGGTGATGTCTGCTGCTCCCTTGTTCCTCGGCTCCATTGTTCTCAGCCTCTGTTTCCAGTGGCTTCTTCTTTGAGCATCTGTGAGTCTTTGCTAGCTTCTCCGGGGACGCCTGTCTGAGCTCTGTTTTGTGTCTCCTCTCAGCATCTCTGGGGTGTCTCTCTCCCTCTGAGTCTTTCACTTGGTTTCATCTCTCTGTTCCCTGTATCTGTTGTCTCCAAAATGTCTCTGGGTGTTTCTCTTCTTTCTCAGCTTCTCCTGATACGTTTTGTTTCTGAGCTCTCTTTTTTTTTGTTTTTGGACAAATTTTTCTTTTTATTTCATGCAAAAGTTAAAGCTTTAAAATACAGACAATATTATTCTTCACCTTGTATATTGATTTACCTTAGTTTTAACCAGATCAGTTTCATCACATTTTTAAATAGTTTGACTTTTTTTTTTTATTTTTTAAAATACTTTTAGAGAAATCTTCACATGTACAGTCTATCCATAGTATATAATCAGTGGCTTACAATATCATCACATAGTTGTGTATTGTTCACCATGATCATTTTTAGAATATTTCCTATGCCCTTTTTTTTTGCAATTCTTTATTAATAAAACTAATCCAAATGAACACAAACATTCTTAATATATGAACATTCCATACTTTGTGTGCAATTAGTGGCTCACAATATCCTCACATAGTCGTATATTCATCACTGTGATCATTTCTCAGAACATTTACATCACTCTGGAAAAAGAAATAAAAAGGAAAAACTCATACATACCGTACCCCTTACCCGTCCCTCTCATTGACCACTAGTATTTCCCTCTACTCAATTTATTTTAACATTTGTTCCCTCCTATTATTTATTTATTTTTAATCCGTATTTTTTACTCATCTATCCGTACCATAGATAAAAGGAGCATCAGAGCAAGGTATTCACAATCACACAGTCACTTTGTGAAAGCTATATCCTTATACAATCATCTTAAAGAAATATGGCTACTGGAACACAGCTCTACAGCTTCAGGCACTTCCCTCTAGCCTCTCTAATACACCTTAAAGTAAAAAGGAGATATCTGTATAACATGTAAGAATGACCTCTAGGATAATCTCTTGACTCTATTTGAAATCTCTCAGCCACTGACACTTTGTCTCATTTCTCTCCTCCCCCTTTGAATCGAGAAGGCTTTCTCAATCCCTTGATGCTGAGGCCCAGCTCATTCTAGGATTGCTTGACAAATTACTCTTAACAGAAATTTACACTGATTTGTAATTCCACCAGTACTTTATGAGAATTTCTGTTTGCCTATGTTCTTTTTCTTTAAATTTATTTATTAATTGAAAAAAATTTAACAAATGAAATAAAACATTAACATAGATAATCAGTAATTCACAATATCATTATTTAGTTGCATATTCATCATTTCTTAGAACATTTGCATTAATTAAGAAAAAGAAATAAAAAGACAATAGAAAAAGAAATAAAACGGAAACAGAAAAAAAAAGATTATACCTACTATACCCCTTACCCCTCGCTTTCACTGATCACTAGCATTTCAGACTAAATTTATTTTAACATTTGTTCCCCCTATTATTTATTTTTATTCCATATGTTCTACTCATCTGTTGACAAGGTAGATAAAAGGAGCATCAGACATAAGGTTTTCACATTCACAGAGTCTCATTGTGAAAGCTATATCATTATTCAATCATCCTCAAGAAACATGGCTTCTGGAACACAGCTCTACATTTTCAGGCAGTTCCCTCCAACCTCTCCACTACATCTTGAATAACAAGGTGATATCCACTCAATGCGTAGAAATAACCTCCAGGATAACCTCTCGACTCTGTTTGGAATCTCTCAGCCATTGACACTTTGTCTCATTTCACTCTTCCCCCTTTTGGTTGAGAAGGTTTTCTCAATCCCTTGATGCTAAGTCTCAGCTCATTCTAGGGTTTTTCTCAATCCCTCGATGCTGAGTCTCAGCTCATTCTAGGATTTCTTTCCTACGTTGCCAGGAAGGTCCACACCCCTGGGAGTCAAGTCCCACGAAGACAGGGGGACGGTGGTGAGATTTCTTGTTGTGTTGGCTGGAGAGAGAGGCCACATCTGATCAACAAAAGAGGCTCTCTTGGGAGTGACTCTTAGGCCTAAATTTTAAGTAGACTTGACCTATCCTTTGTGGGGTTGTTTCATATGAACAAACCCCAAGACTGGAGGCCCAGCCTATAGCTTTGGTTGTCCACACTGCTTGTGAGAATATCAAGAATTCAATTGGAGAAGTTGAATATCTCCCCGTTCTCACCATTCCCCGAAAGGGCTTTGCAAATACTTTTCCACTCACTGATCAAATCACTCTGGGATTCATCGGAGCATCACTCTGGACAAACCAACAAAATCTCATGTCCTACCTGAGATTCCAAGTACTTATGTTGTTCAATCAAACTATCTACATAAGTTATATTAGGAAATGCACTAGTCCAAATATAGCTTTTGTACCAAATAAGCATTTTTTGCTTCAGTCTCACACATAAGGTGACATTTTAAAATATTAATTACCATCTATTTTCAGCACCCTGCAGTAATGACATTCCTCTGTTCTTCCTCATGCAAAAACATTTTTTAAATTGGTACATTTAGTCACTATCATTATACACTCTAGGCATTCCCAGGTTATACCATCTCGATCTTTAACATCTGTCTTTCTTTCTAATTTCATTTATGTCCCCAGCCCTCCTCCCTCTATCATTCTCACATGCAGCTTCATTCAGTGTTTTAACATAATTGTATTACAGTTAGATAGTATTGTGCTGTCCATTTCTGAGTTTTTGTATTTAGTCCTGTTGCACAGTCTGTATCCCTTCAGCTCCAATTATCCAATATCTTATGCTATTTCTATCTCCTGATGGTCTCTGTTACCAAGGAAATATTCCAAGTTTATTCACTAATGTCAGTTCATATCAGTGAGTCCATATGGTATTTGTCCTTTTGTTTATGGCTAGTCTCACTCAGCATAACGTCCTCAAGGTCCATCCATGTTGTTACATGCTTCATAAGTTTATTCTGTTTTGCAGCTGTATAACATTCCATCGTATGTGTATACCACAACTTGCTTAGGCACTCGTCTGTTGATGGACATTTTGGCTGTTTCCATCTCCTTGCAATTGTAAATAATGCTGCTATAAACATTGGTGTGCAAATGTCCGTTTGTGTCTTTGCCCTTATGTCCTTTGAGTAGATACCTAGCAATGGTATTGCCGGGTCATATGGCAATTCTATATTCAGCTTTTTGAGGAACCACCAAACTGCCTTCCACAACGGTTGCACTATTTGACATTCCCACCAACAGTGAATAAGTGTGCCTCTTTCTCCACATCCTCTCCAGCAGTTGTCATTTTCTGTTTTGTTGATAATGGCCATTCTGGTGGGTGTGAGATGATCTCTCATTGTGGTTTTGATTTGCATTTCTCTAATGGCCAGGGACGTTGAGCATCTCTTCATGTGCCTTTTGGCCATTTGTAGTTCCTCTTCTGAGAAGTGTCTGCTCAGGTCTTTTTCCTATTTTGTAATTGGATTGGCTGTCTTTTTTTTGTTATTGACTTGAACAATTTCTTTATGAATTCTGGATACTAGACCTTTATCTGATATGTCATTTCTAAATATTGTCTCCCATTGTGTAGGCTGTCTTTTTACTTTCTTTTTTTTTTCAATTTTTTATATTAATTAAAAAAAAATTACAAGAAAGAAACACAGACATTCCCAACACATACATTCAACAATTCACAATATCTTTTTACTTTCTTGATGAAGTTCTTGATGCGCAAAAGTGTTTAATTTTGAGGAGTTATGATTTCTTTCTTTCTTTCTTCAGTGCTCTTGCTTTGGGTGTAAGGTCTATAAAACCGCCTCCAATTATAAGATTTATAAGATATTTCCCTACATTTTCCTCTAACTGTTTTATGGTCTTAGACCTAATGTTTAGATCTTTGATTGATTTTGAGTTAACTTTTGTATAGGGTGTGAGATATGGGTCCTCTTTCATTCTTTTGCATATGGATATCCAGGTCTCTAGGCACCATTTATTGAAGAGACTGTTCTGTCCCAGGTGAGTTGGCTTGCCTGCCTTATCAAAGATCAAATGTCCATAGATGAGAGAGTCTATATCCGAACACTCTATTCGATTCCATTGGTCAATATATCTATCTTTATGCCAGTACTGTGCTGTTTTGATCACTTTAGCTTCATAATATGCCTTAAAGTCAGGCAGTGTGAGACCTCCAGCTTCGTTTTTTTCCTCAAGATACTTTTAGCAATTTGGGGCACCCTGCCCTTCCAGATAAATTTGCTTATTGGTTTTTCTATTTCTGAAAAGTAAGTTGTTGGGATTTTGATTGGTATTACATTGAATCTGTAAATCAATTTAGGTAGAATTGACTTCTTAACTATATTTAGTCTTCCA
>PVIY010056261.1:0-13375 GCA_004026745.1 Myrmecophaga tridactyla | reverse complement strand
AAGGTGCCTTTTCCCTCCCCACCCTTAGGAGGGTCTACATAGGTATTACTGACACCAGCCGGGTTTTCCCGGACTAAACTGGCCTCCTACCAGGGGGAAGGAGTCACCTGCATCAGTTTTCCCTGAGGGTGAGACCCGGCAGGTTGAAAGACTTTCCTGTGAACTCTCTGGGCTCTGTTTTTCTTATCCTGCCCAGTATGTGGCGCTTGTCTGCCTGAGGGTCCCACCAGCAAAAGATGTCGTGGCTCCTTTAACTTTGGAAGGCTCTCCCTGCTGAGGGCGTGGTGGAGACAGAGGAGAGGTTGTAGGCTGGTTTTAATGGCTTCAATTTGCCAAGCCCTGGGGTCTGAGTTCCTTGAGAGAGGGATTCCACCTAAGTTGGGCTTCACCCCTTCCCTGGGGAAGGCACAGGTGAGAGATAACCCTGAAAGCAGTCTGTTTCTGCCTATGCGTGGGGCAGTTGCAACCCGAGAAGTCCCGCTGCTGAATCCAGAGGCTGCCAAGTCTCCATAGAGACAGCCACGAAAACCCCCGTTTTGTCCCCTTTCCTCTTTTTCGGTTAGCCCAATAAGCGACCTCTGACTTGCCCAGTTTCACGTGAGCTGGGGTCCTATTTTTAGTAATCAGAATTTGTTTATTAATGCCACAATTGGCGCTTGGTTGGACTCAGTCCCTGCTACTGTTAGTCTCTTTCCTTTCCCTCCGAGAAGCCGACTATGGGGGAGGGACACCGGGCGCTGGCTGCTGCGGCTTGGGGAACTTACGGCTCCGGAGACTTGCAGTCGGTCTAGCTGCTCCAGACCTGGGCACGCTGTGTGTCCGGTCACTATCGTGGTTCTGGGAGCTGTTCTGTACTGTTTCTGGTTATCTAGTAGTTGTTCTGTAGGACGAACTAAAATACGCACATTGCTAAGCCACCATCTTGGCCCCCTTACTTAATTGAAATTTATAAGCCCTAAATTGCATCATGAACTTTTAAATTATAATATGCAAAACATTTGTTATATTAGAGAGGAAGGATTACAGGGTTGTGGGTTAGGAGTTTTTATTTAATTGTTCAAAATATTCCTTTATAATATTACAACACTCTCTTTTTGTTTTAAAAAATCATGCAATTAAAGGAACACTATGATAACAGAAAATTCCAAGAGTTGGGGAATAATCCCATTAAGAACAGTGTTCTCTGGTGTAAAGTGGGGCAAATACTTTTTTGTCACTTTACATTAGCTCTCGAATTCAGGACCATAGCTTTTCCATTGCTTTAGCCATGACCCATTGACCCACCCTGGACTGGTGTTCAGAAGAATGTTCTGATCTGGAACTATTTGGAATTTGATGTGTTTTCCACTATTTCAGATACAATTGTGTTAAAAATTTTGCTGTTCTTATAGAACACAGTATAAGTTTCCACAGTTCAGGGAGGACCTCTGGGAAAGATGGGCCCATCATAAAAAATATTTTAAACATGAATCTTAGGTCAGCCCTATCAGTCAGGCTTCCATCAGAGAAGGAGAATGCCTAGGGTCTTAGAGGGATTAGACCTTATGTAATTGTGGGCACTGGTTTACTCTTTTGTCTGATGTTGGAGCTTGGGGTCCATAGGGCAGGTGGTCAGGAAGAGAAGATGGATGTAATATAATTATTGAAAGTCTTGCCCAGAGCAGGAAGCTCTGCTTCCAAGATGGTTGACTTTAATGACTGGAAGTTGGTGCTGGCTGCTGAAGGGAGACCTCAGTTCCTTTCCACATGGACCTCTTCCAGGGTTGCTTGAGTGTTCTCATCACATGGCAACCACTTCCCATAGAGTCAACAGTCTACGAGACAGAGCCAATCGGAAGCTATACTTTTTAAAATGATGTAGCCTCTGAAGTTACACAGCTCCATCCACTACAGTCTATTTGTTAGAAGCAAGTCATTAAGTCTAATCCACCTTCAAAGAAAGGGAAGTTAGTGTTCATGTTTTAAATGTCAAAGAATTTGTGGACATATTTAAAACCACCACAGTCTGTGAAACAGACCAAAAAGATGATTGTGCTACTATAAAATAAAAATATATTTCTTTATGTTTTTTTGATATCTGAAAATTAAGAAATAGCATACTTAATTAAGAGGGTTTTTTTTTAGGATTTCAGTGCATCTTTTTTTTTAATTGATAGAACATAACAACATACAAACATGAACATTCTCAACATATGAACATTCCATTCTTGGTATTATTATCAGTGACTCATAATGTTATTGCATAGTTGTATGTTCATCACCATGATCATTTCTTAGAACATTTGCATCACTCCAGAAAAAGAAGAAAAAATAAAAAACTCATATATACCATACCCCCTTACTCCCCTCTCATTGACCACTAGTATTTCCATCTACCCAATATATTTTAACCTTTGTTTTCCCTATTTTTTTCTATACTCCTTACCACTCCCTTTCATTGATCACTACTATGTCAATGTACTCAATTTAACATTTGTTCCCCCATTATTTATTTATTTTTAATCCATACTGTAGATAAAAGGAGTATCAGACACAAGGTTTTCGCAATCACACAGTCACACTACAAAAGCTCTATCATTACACAATCATCTTAAAGAACCTGGCTACTGGAATACAGCTCTACAGTTTCAGGCACTTCTTCTAGCCTCTCTAATACACCTTAAACTAAAAAGGGGATATCTATATAATGCATAAGAATAACCTCCAGGGTAACCTCTTGACTCTGTTTGAAATCTCTAAGTCACTGACACTTTATTTTGTCTCATTTCTTTCTTCCCCCTTACAGTTGAGAGGATTTTCTCATTCCCTTGATGCTGAGTCCCAGCTCATTCTAGGATTTCTGTCCCACATTGCCAGGGAGGTTTACACCCCGGGAGTCATGTCCCACTTAGAGAGGGGGAGGGTAGTTAGAGGGACATGGCAAGAGGGAGTGCTTGCCATGTTGGCTGAAAGATAGGCCACACCTGAGCAACAAAAGAGGTTCTCTCAGGGTGACTCTTAGGCCTAATTTTAAGTAAGCTTAGCCTATCCTTTGTGGGGTTAAGTTCATATGAACAAACCCTAAGATTGAGGGCTTGGCCTATTGATTGATTGTCCCCACTACTTGCGAGAATATCAGGAATTCTCCAAATAGGGAAGTTGAATTTTCTCCCTTTCTCACCCTTCCCCCAAGGGGACTTTGCAAATACTTCTTTATTCACTATTCAAATCACTCTGGGATTTATTGGGGCATCACACTGGACAAATCTACAAAATCTCATGCCCTATTCAAGGTTCCATGTACTTAGAGTGTTCAATTAACCTGTCCATATAAGTTATATTAGGAAATGTACTAGTCAAAAAACAAATTTTGTACCAAATAAACATTTTTTGCTTTAGTCTCACACAGAAGTTAAAGTTTTAAAATATGAATGACCATCTATTTTCAACACCCTGCGATATGACATTCCTTTGTTCTTCCTCATGCAAAACATTTTTTAATTTGTACATTTAGTTGCTGTTAGTGTACACTGTAGGCATTCCTAGATTATATCATCTCAGTCTTTATAGTCTGTCTTTCCTTCTAGTTTCATTTGTGCCCCCAACCCTCCTCCCCTATCCTTCTCACATTCAGCTTCATTCGGTGTATTAAATGGGTTTTTAAATCCAATTACTTTAACTGTAGAAACTTTGGACACTACTGAAAGAAAAGAAACATTTCTTACAGCTTCATCAGTAAAACAACTATTCTTAAAGTTTTTTTAATGCAATTATATTGAGATATATTCATATCCCCTATAATCATCCAGAGTGTACAATCAATAATACACAGTATCATAATATAGTTGTGCATTCATCACCACAATCAATTATTGAGCATCTTCATTACTCAAAAAAAGTACATATAAGAATAAAAATAAAAATGAAAAATAACACACAAAACATCCCATAGCCCTCATCCCCCCTTAATATTTATTTATTTTTCATCCTTATTTTTCTTAGTCATCTGTCCACACATGGGTTAAAGTGCCAACCACAAGGTTTTCACAATCACATAATTATGTGATTGTCAAAAAGCTATATAGTAATATAATCGTCTTCAAGAGTGAAGACTACTGGAATACAATTCAATAGTTTCAGGTATTTCTAGCTATTTTAATCCACGAAAACAAAAAAGTGATATCTATATAATGTATAAGAATAACCTCCAGAATGACCTCTTGATTCTGTTTGAAATCTGTCGGCCACTGAAGCTTTATTTAGTTTCATTTTTCTTTTGGTCAAGAAGTCTTTCTCAATCCAACAATGCCAGGGGCAGACTCATCCCCAGGAGTCATGTCTCATGTTGTAAGGGATATTTACACCCCTGGGAATCATGTCCCATGTATGGAGGGGGGCAATGGGCTTACCTGCTGAATTGGCTTCAGGATAGAGGCCATGCTGAGCAACAAAAATGTCTCTCTGGAGGTGACGCTTAGGCATAATTATAAATAGGGTTTGCTTTTCCTTCACAGGAATGTTTCATCAGGGCAAGACCCAAGATCAAGGGCTTGGCCGATTAAGTTGGTAGTTCCTAACACTTGTGAGAATGTCTGGAATTCTCACCTGGGGAAGTTTAATATTGCCGTTTTTTTTCTCAATCCCCCAAAGAGGCTTTGCAAATACTTTTTTATTTTCTGCCTAAATTACTCTGGGATGTATCAAGGCGTCACTCTAATCCATACAAACCAACAAGATCTCACTCCCTATTTTAGGTTCATGTAATTTTGGTATTTGAATAAACTGACCACTCAAATTAATTAGATAGTGTGCTACAGATAATATAAATCTTGCACCAAGTAGACATCTTTTCCTTTGGTCTCACACAGATGCATACTTTTTAATACATATTCAGTATCATCCTGTACCTTTTAGTCTGATTTAATTTAGTCCTAACCAGATCTGCTTCACTCACATTCTTGATGTGTTGAGGCATTTTTTTTTATCTTTTTTCTTTTTATCTCTGATTGTTTTGATATGTAAAGTCATATGACATACAAAATATTGTTGGATATTTTTTAGGTAGCTGTGCTTATGCATCACCTTGTTCCTTCCCCTGAAAATTATACAGGTATTTGGTATGTCAGTTATTTGGAGAATTTGGGTAAGTTTTCACTGGTGACTATCATAGAAATAGAAATGTGAACATTCTTCTAGGAATTCTCTGTTAGAGAATTCTTTGTTTAGTCTTTCTCTTAATCACATGGGTGGGATGCCACATTTTTTCTTATTATTATTTCAGTTAGGAGGTTAAGCTAAATCATTGTCTCAGCACCAAATGAACAATGCTTAAAAATTACTCCTTTCTTCTCCCATTACAACAGCAATGTTGCATAATGAGGTCCTTCCTGTACAGTTACCATTTGGTTGTGAATGGGGAGACGCAAAGTAGTAAGTTACAGTTTCATTGAAAAGAATTTCTTCACCAGGGTGAGGATACATGGTTACCACTCCCTAGAATGAATAAAACCCCAAATAAATGGAAAATGCCTGTGCCAAAGTCCCAGAAACTGAATCTGCTCAGGAGGTCATTGGAGCTGGTGGTGAAACCACAGGTATAGTCTATTGCTGATGCCAAATGACAGGCAAGAAATGTGCCATCTCCTAAAGGCTTCATTGGGTTTCAAACATTCTTTCAGGTTTTTTAGTTGAGTGCAACAACAATTAAGGTAATCTAAGTGGGAGCTAACAATACTCTTCAATTCACATCTCAGCGGAGGCTTTTGCAGAATAAACCCGTCTGCTCTCAAAGGAAGCTTCAAACTCATTGGAAGGTAACTTCTATCCTCTGGTTTGCTTCTGATTCTTAATTGCCTCCTTGGGAGGCAGAATGATTCTTCTGAAAGTTGATGTCTCTTCTGACCCAACTAGCTCTGTGGATGTGCTCATCCACCCCACCTGCCTTATCTTGAAATGTCAGAGTTGGAGTAGATGATTCCTGATGCTTCTGTTGGCTTTAAAAATATGTGTGACTATGAGGGTTAAAATGGTCACTTTTCAGTAACCATCCAGCTTCTCTCCAAATTTATAGCCCAACCTTGTGACAAATAATCAGTATAAAGCTTATTTCTGGCTCCACTTAATGCATATCTTTGTTTTTTTTCTTATCTAATTCTGTTTCATGCTCTTGTACTGGACTTTACATTTTCCTTGCAAACCGTCTTAAACAAACTTCAGAAAATTGTAGGGTATCAGTACATACACACTTATTTCTCTTTGATGATACAGAATCAGCAATGTAAGATCATTGTAATGAAAATCACTTCCCAACCATTACATGTAGAGCAAAGATTACCATTATTTGAAAACTTAGTTGATTGTATATAGGGCTGTGGGGAAGATATTCCAGCATGTGCAAAAAGAGCACAGACACATCAAAGAGAGTGGGGTTCTGCCTTTCCCACCTCCCTCCTTTATATTGGCCCTCAGTTCTTTCCTGATTTCCTGACTTCTTCCAAACATGCCAAGCTCATGTCTGACTTCAGATCTTCCAAACATGCTATGCTAGTTTGTAAGCTGCCAGAATGCAATATACCAGAAATGGAATGGCTTTTATAAAAGGGAATTTAATAAGTTACGAGTGTATGGTTCTAAGGAAGTGAAAGTATCAAATTAAGGCACCAACAAGAGGTTACCTCCACTCTAGAAAGGCTGATGCCATCTGGAACACCTCTGTCAGTTGGGAAGTTGCATGGGTGACATCTGCTGGTCCCTTGCTCCTGGGCTTTGTTGCTTTCAGTCTGTATGTGGGGCTTCCTCACTTTCTGGGGCTGGCTTTCATCTCTTGGCTTCCCTTGGCTCTCTTCAGGTTCTGACTTGCTTAACATCTCATGGGAAGGCACATGGCAATGTCTGCTGGGCCCCAAGCATCTCCAAACATTTGTGTCTCTGCTTTCTCTGTCAGCCTTGAAGTTTCTGTTGCTCTCTCTTGATCTGCTCTGTCGTTTCTCCAAACTGTTTCCTCTTTAAAAGGATTCTAGTAATCTAGTCAAGACCCACCTGGAATGGGCGGAGTCACATTTCCCTCTAATCCAAGGTCACACCCACAATTGGGTGTGTCATGTCTCCGTGGATATATATATATATAGTATGCTGTATGGCGGTGTCATATTTCATTCTTTTTCCATGTGAGTATCTCATGTCTGACTTCAGATCTCTACACACCCCCCTCTACCGCATACTGGGTGAGTTGGCATCATAGAATTGAGTGCTGCAGTTTGTATCATCCTACACTTTAAGTGCAATGTTTAGTGTTTTAACTTTTGTGAGAGGTAAGTTTAATGAGGCTTCTAAGTGGGCTGTAGCTTCTATCACAAAGAGTTGGAGCTCAATGAATATTACATTCTTGATCAACAATCATAATGAAAATAATGTAACAGAGGGGTAAGCTCCAAGAGTCTGAAAATATTTTGAAAGAGGGGGGAAAAGTGGAGCAACAGGTGACTTAGTCGATCATGAGAACCCAAGTGCTTTCACTGAGAATTTGAACGCAGCCATTTCAAAGTGGCTAATAGGTTAATTTTCACTTTCCACTTTGAATTCTATGACTGGCAGAGCATGAAATGTGAGTGCTCTGCAAACTGCAGCTAATACTGAAAGTGAGGGTCCTGGCTTGAGGTTAAGTATCATTCCTGAGCTCCCACAGCTTTTATAACTTGCTCCCAGCCCAGGAAGGAAAAACTCCACATAATGTCCTAATTGCCTCTTTAGTTGTTCAAGTCGACCTCTGGGTGGCGTGATTCCATGAATAGAGCCAGGACTTGTGTCCCTCACCATTGCTTCCCTAGTTAAGGCCTAACAGGGCCAGATGAAAAGCTTGAGTCCCTGACATGAATTTCAAATCATGAGTCAAATGCGTACAGAGCAAAGAAGGTCTGAAGTTTGATCCACCAAAAAGTTTTTATTTTTTTTTGCTCTTGAACTATTTTGATATTTCATTGCCAGAGAGATGTTGGAAAGTGGTTTTTGAAACAGATTTATGAATCCATGGCTTTGTACCAACACGGTCTGATGTCTGAGCATAAAGCGCTATCCCTCAAATGATGTTAGGATTGAGACCTGTGATTCTCTTTATTTTGATTGTTAAATCACAATTTCCCTTTGACACATAAATTATTCAAACATAGCAAAATGAGAGGATTGGTAGCTATCTGACTAACACAGATTTCTCAGCAATGCAAATCATGGAACTTAAAATAGAGAAACTCACACTTAGGAATAGAAACGTATTACAACTTTGATTCCAGCTTCCAAGGTAAATTTAGATTTTTTTTGGAGATGGAGGGGTTGCTGTAAGATATTGGATCAAATTTGTCAAGACCAGTGCTATATCAAAAAGAAAAATCAAAGACCATAAATTATACAGCGAATGTATTTTATTAATGTTATATATTTACAATTTATCCCTCAAATGCTTCCCAAATACATATGAAGCAACTGATATTAATAATTATATATAACTCTGACATAGCAATGACTTTGTGTCAGGTAATGTTTAAAGTATTTCATGTGAATTAAGTCATTTAATTATCCCTGTTTAGGAATGAGGAAACAGACATAGAGAGGTTAATTAACTACCTCTAAGTCACAGACTTGGTAAGGATCCATTCCCAGGTAGTTTGGCCTCAGAGCCCACGCTGAATATTAGAATAAAAATGGACAATTCATTATAATATAGAAGGGAGAGGAAGAATGGGATGACAACACTGGCTGGCATAGTTATTGTCACTGAATCTTCAAAATAATGCTCATCTTTTTGGTAGCCAAGGCAAAAGTGGAGACATATCTGGTGAAGTGAAACATACCAGTTCAAAATTCCTGACACTGAATTAAAACAGTGACATCATACGAGTGTTTGGGAGGAATAGAAAACTTTTGCTACCAGAAAAGCTTATCAGCATTTATTTGGGGAAATGGCTAAGTTTAGATTGAATTCCGAGTCCAGTTCCCAAGGGATGGTACATGCCAAAGAAGTAAAAGAGAAAGAGACAATCAGTGTTTGCTTCAGCAAACTAAAATTGGAACAATACAGAGAAGATTAGCATGGCCTCTGCACAAGGATGACATGTAAATTCATGAAGTGTTCCATATTTTTAAAATAGCTGGAACGATATTCTATGCTCATGGATAGAAAGTTTAAATGTCGTTAAGATGTCAATTCTACCCAAATTGATCTATAGATTCAACACAATACCAATAAAAATTCCAACAACCTGCTTTGAAGACTTGGAAAAGCTAGTTATCAAATTTATTTGGAAGGGAAAGAGACCTCAAATAGCCAAAAATATTCTTAAAAAGAAGAACAAAGTGGGAGGATGAACACTTCTTGATTTTAAAGATTATTATTGTGCCACTGTGGTCAAAATAGCATGGTACTGGTACAAAGACAGAAATAGTGACCAATGGAATTGAATTGAGATTGTGGAGACAGACTACCAAATCCATGGTCAGTTGATCTTCACCAAATCCACAGACCTGGGACAGAATAGTCTTTTCAATATATGGGCCTGAGAAAACTGGATATCAATAGCCAAAAGAATGAAAGAGGACCACTACCTTACATCCTATACAAAAATTAACTCATACTGGATCAGAGACCTAAAGTAAGAGCCAGTACCATAAAACTTCTAGAAGAAAATATAGGGAAACATCTTCAACATTTAATAATAGGAAGAAGCTTCTTAAACCTTACACCCAAAGCACAAGTAATGAAAGAAAAAATGAATAGGTGAAAACTCCTCAAATTCAAATGCTTCTTTGCCTCAAAGGACCTTGTCAAAAATAGTGAAGAGGCAACCACATATCGGAAAAGGGTTTGCTATCCAGTACATATAAATAAATCATACAACTGAAAACTAAACCACAACCCAATTATAAAATGGGCAAAAGATATGAATAGACAGTTTTCCAAAGAGCAAATACAAATGGTTAAAAAACACATGAAGAGATAGTCATCTTCCTTAGCTATAAGGGAAATGCAAATCAAAACCACAATGAGATATCATCTCACACTTGTAAGAATGGCTGCTATTAAACAAACAGAGGACTACAAATACTGGAGAAGATGTGGAGAAATTGGAACTCTTGTGCACTGCTGGTGGGAATGTAAAATGGTACAGCCACTATGGAAGACAGTTTGACAGTTTCTCAGGAATTGAAATATCAAGTTGCCCTATGACCCAGCAATATCACTGCTCGGTATATACCCAGAAGAGCTGAAAGCAGTGATACGAACAGACATTTAGGAACTGATATTCATAGTCGTATTATTCACAATTGCCAAAAGATGGAAACAATTCAAGTGCCCATCAACAGACGAGTGGATAAACAAAATGTGGTATATACATATGATGGAATATTATGCAGACGTCCTGAAGCACATGACAAGATGTATGAGCTTTGAGGACATAATGCTGAGTGAAATAAGCCAGACACAAAAGGATAGATACTGTATGATTTCGCTATTGTGATCTCGGTAAAGGTAAACTCAGAGTCTTATAATGTAGAATATAGAGGACCTAGAAATAGACAGGAGCTAGAGATAGGTGAATGGTTACCTATTGAGGTTGAACTTCAATGTATGGGAATGGACAGAAGTGATGATAGTTCATTAGTGGGTTTATAAGTCATATTGCCATAGTGAGAGTATGATTGAAAGGGGTTGTACAGAGCCATGTATCTCACCCATTAACATTACAAATATAAGTAAGTTTTTGCACAAGCCACTTCAAAGGTATGAATCTTGTACAAAGAGTCAATAATAGAGGGGTTTGAGGGAAAACTGCAATTGCATGCTATGCGTGTATTTAACAGGAAGACATCACAAGCACCATAGCAATACTAGAGGGGTAAGTAATTGTGGTGGCGGGGAGGGATAAGTGTCAAGAGGAGTTTTGCATTTTTTTTTTTTTTTTTGGTGAGGGTATGTTTATCTGTTGTTTTCCTCTTTGGAGTAATGAAATTATCTAAAATTTACAGTGATGATGATGATTGTGCAACTAAGTGAGGATATTGTGAGACATGGATCATTTATTTTGGACATTATTCATTATGCCCAATGAATGGAGGTGGCCAAAGGGGTCAATGACCGAGAAGCAGCAATGTGAACTGTGATGTAATCGTATGATGGAATATTGTTCGGCTTCAGAAAGCAGCGAAGTGGTGAGGCATGCAAGGAGCTGAATGAGCCTTGAGGACATTATATTTTGCAAAATAAGTCAGAAATAAAGGGAAAAATATTGTTTGGTTTCTTTTAGAGAATACTTATAAGGAAATTGGGCCCTGGATTGTAAACTTTTATGGCAGTCACATTTGTTCCTGAACTTTAGTGTTATTTCTAGATTCTGAGATGCTGTGCTATACATGTATAATGTGGTATGTCCTTGGATTTGGGTAACTGTGTGACATCTAAGACTTAGAGTTGGAGTTCTACAGCTCTGTAATTCTGCAGTACTACATGTAACAACTCTTAAAGAAACCAAAAAAGAGATGAGTCTTCAATTAGAGAAAAGAACGAAGCTGATCTGGTTGGGACTAAGGTAAAACGATACAGGATAAAAGATGACAGTGTCTTATTTTAGAATTTCACCTATTTTATAAGATCAAAGGAAGAAAGCTTTATTTTGTCCAAAACCTTAATTTCCCAACTCAACCTGTCTGGATAGTTCATTTATCCAGCCCAAAATGGAGCCCAAAATGGGACCAAGGGCTTGTAATTCTGTGTATAGCTTAATGTAATACCCAGATACATCTTAGAGTATGTTGGGCAGATAATTAAAAAGTATTGGCAAAGTGCCTTGAGGGACTGGAGAAAAATTATAGAACTATTAAACCTTCTGGACTGGGAAACCCCTGATACTCTCTCAATCATAGGGACTCCCGAGTTAATAGGCCAAACCCCTGATCTTGAGACTTGCTCTTATGAAACTTATTTCTGTAACAGAGAAGTTAAGCCTACCTAAAATTATGCCTGAGTTACTTCCAGAGGACCTCTTTTGTTGCTCAGATGTGGCCTCTCTCTAAGCTCAACTCTGCAAGTAAAATCATTACCCTCCCTCCTATATGGACATGACATCCAGGGATGCGACTCTGCCTGGCAATGTGGGAGATGACTCCCAGGGATGAGCCTGGCCCTGGCACTGTGGGTTTAACAATGCCATCCTGAACAAAAGGGGAGAAAGAAATGTAGCAAAATAAGGTATCAGTGGTTACGAGAGTTCAAATGGAGTCGAGAGGCTATTGTGGAGGTTACTCTTATGCAAAATAGATATTGTTAATTGCCAAGGTTTGCCAACCCCCAATCAATATTATTCATGTTAAACCTAAAGATCACCCAAGGCTCTGTCTGAGTTCCTACAAAAGTTGCATATACTAGGTTTACTTTTCAGAACTAAAACCTTCAGATAGTTCCTAGGCCAGATAAGTTCTGAAACTCAGTCTCTCCAAGTACATCAACCAGTTCCATCCCATTATTCTATATTGTTGACACATTCCTTTCAACATGAAAAAAGTTAGAATGGGCATAACCCAAATATCCCTAAAGTTTGGGGGAAGGATCAAAGGAGAAGGAAGAGTTATAACAAAGAAGTTAAGATTTAACAAATGAATATGACTACTGAATCATTATATTGACATTTCTTTTTAGTCTCCAGCATAGTCGAATAGCTAAAAGGTAAAAACTGAAATTGTGGAACTGTGTCACATATGAAACTCTGAAATTTGTTCTATAGTTACTTGTTAAAATGTACTTTGAAATGTACTACTTTTTGTGTATATATTTCACAATAAAAAAATGTTAAAAAAAAAAGCACTAGAGCTTTATCTTAAAGCATCATGTTAGTTATGAACTTCTGTTCCAAAGAAGCTACAGTGTTTTAGTAGTTTGTGTATTGATTACTGTGCTGGTCTGAAATTGTTGTGTAACCCAAAAAAGCCATGGAGATGTGACACATTCAATTGTGGGTGTGACCTTTTGATTAGATAGGAGATGTATCTGTGCCCATTCAAGGTGGGTCTTACTCTGCTTACTGGAATCTTTTAAGAGGGAACCATTTTGGAAAAAGCTTCAGATATGACACAGACAGAGAAATATTTGGAGATGCAGAAAGAAAATGTTCCTGGGGAAGCTATTTGAAACCAAAAGCCAGAGGACCAGCAGATACCAGCTACGTGCCTTCCCAGCTGACAGAGGTGCTATGAACCCATTGGCCTTCCTTAAGTCAAGTATCTCTCCCTGGATACCTTAGTTTGGACATTTTTATGGACTTAGAACTGTAACTTGTAACTTAATACATTCTCTTTTTAAAAGCTGTTTCTGGTACATTCTGGCAATATTTAGCAAACCAATTTCCATTTTTTT
>PVIY010056260.1:0-13375 GCA_004026745.1 Myrmecophaga tridactyla | reverse complement strand
GTGGCCAAGTACTTAGGAATACTATTTTTGGCCTCTACATTAGGGCCATAGAGTTGAAAAATGAAAGTATGCAATTACAGCTCCACAAAATACATTTTAGTTTAACTTCTTTCCTTCTCATGCCTAATAGTGGCAAGAGGCATAATTTCCAGTTCTGGCTCTTCAACCATCAGTAGTTCACTGTGTGGCTTTCAGTCAAACATATTCCTTCACCAGGAATCAGAACCCTCATCTATCAAGTGGAAAGCTTTAACCATACTCTCCAAGCGTACTGGAATTGGATTCTGAGATGATTTCTTTCTTTGTGTCTGTTGTTGAGTTTTCTGTATGACATGTAACTTGAGGAAAACTCTCTCTGAGCCTGCTCCCCAGTCCGTCCTTAATATGGCAAAGCTAAGCCATTTCCTGTTGTTTCCTTGGAAGCATAAAAAAGCAGAGATTGTGACTTCTCAGCTGAGAAGTGCATTTTTTCCCCAGACCTTCTTGAGGGAGGATGGGATGGGAACACTGTGTCAGACAAAATCAAAACGTACCACACAAGTGGAGCCCTTGGCTAATCCAAACAAAATGACGGGGGTGGATGGCCAAAGCCCGAACAATCGAATGCAGGCCTGAAGATAGGCCACACAGTTAGATCAGAATTTAAAGAACCTCACTTCACATGCTGCATTTTAAGTCCCCCTCCCAAGCCCTCAAAAAAACATCCAAATGTTTCTTTTTAGGAAGCAGAGGCCCCTGGAAATGAAGACCATCCCTCCATTGTCTTATCCTTACTCCCTTTCTCAGAGTTAACTGCTTAATGTCCAGTTTGGGGCTTGCTCTTTAAGAAAGGCAGAATGGCTCACTGCTTTGGTCTGGCTCTCCTTTGCAGGGTGATGTGGGTTTGGTGAGCAATATATTCATGGAATGGGCTGAGGCAGATGGCCCTACGCACAGGCCAGACCATACAGGATGTCTGCTAGCTGCTACTTGAGGCACCACCCAATCAGTCAAGACTCATTAAGAGTCTCCTTAATGCCAACACCATCCTAGGCTCCAGGGATACAATGGTGAATAAAACAGCATCGTTTCTGACCTCTGGGAATCTACTGTTGCTCAAAGATAGCTAGAAGAGAGATATAAATTGCAAGTAAGGAAAGCATAACTTGCACCTGGCAAAATAGTGCTACTCACTTTGACCAAAAAGTAAAGTGGCTCATTGTGAGAGGCAACATGATGTAAGCAGGGCAAGTAGTTCAGAACAAAGACAGGGAAGAGTTTGAGGGTTTTGGAGGTCCACTTCTGTGATGCAGATCGAGGGGTAAAGATCAGTTTAGTCTTGATGAACTCTATTGGATAGAAGAGTAGACAGATACAAAGATCTCCTCCTTGCCTTGTCTTTTATTGTATCAAACCAGATATTTTTGAATCTTAAAATTTTGTATTTTATAATATTGTTCCTTTTGATATATTCATATTTATTCCTCCTTCTTTCATCTCCTTAATTACTCTCTGATATACTTCACCATACACACAGTTCAAAGGAATGCCAAAATATTTGTTTGGTTTTTAAAATATGCTCCAAGTGGGCTGTGTGACTGTATTTCCACAGGTGGTTTAGCTCTAGGTACCATGTTTATGAAGTCCTTGATAAATAAGAAAAAAAACAGAGGAGACTGAATTAAATAAAAGATGAATTAGAAATAGTTGCCACCCCAGGAGCCTTTGAAGAAACCAGGACAGTGAACCAGGAAAATGAAAGATGTGGAGATTGTTGGGAAGCATGACAGCTGCTTTCAAATGGCTAATGGGTTGAAATGTGGGTTAGGGATTTGCTATGTGAGGATGGATGGTGGAGAATTAGCACAAGGAGAAAGCTGCTCACACAATCTGATATTGAATGGCTATACATGTGTCTTGAGTTGACTTAGGTGGTAGGAAGCATAAACATAGTCCGAGGAATACTACGATGCATGACCATTTCTGGTGGACACGGTGATGGGCCACCCAGATCTCCTTCAGTAAAAGACCTGCAGGCCCAACTGTAAGTCCTTTCAGGGACTGCCTTGTCACAGAGAACCACCTTGCTCAATGTCATACTCTTTCTGGGACAACCCAGATCCTAATGCTAATTGCTGTGCAAATATACAGGCCTGGCTGTTTCAGCTCAATTCTGGATAACTCTGTGAGCCCAATCTAGCTCCAAACTTCCCCCTTGGAGTATTCTTAAGTCTCTTGAGACTGTCTTGTAGGTTGTCCTCTGTAGGATCTTGCTTTCTTCTTTTCTCATCAAACAGGTATTGAGGCCTAGAGTATAATTTAATAAATATCCTACATGCTTACTTAACTTGGTCTCAGTTTATGTTTCTGAGGAAATCTAATCTTGTAACTTCACCTGACATATCAAAGTAGAAGACTCTTCCTTTGTTGATTACTATATGTATTAGAACATGATAGTTAAATAAAAATAAATCCCATTTTACCTTTAAAGATTGTGCCCCTTCTGTTCTAGTTTGCTAGCTGCCAGAATGCAATATACCAGAAATGGAACAGCTTTTAACAAGGGGAATTTAATGAGTTGCTAGTTTACAGTTCTAAGGCCGAGAAAATGTCCCAATTAAAACAAGTGTATAGAAATGTCCAATTTAAGGAATCCGGGGAAAGATACCTTGGTTCAAGAAGGCCTATGATGTTCAACGTTTCTCTCTCACCTGGAAGACACACCTCCATGGAAATCATCTAATCAAAAGTTACCACCCACAATTGGGTGGGTCACATCTTCATGGAAACAATCAAAATGCTCCCACCCAGCAATATTGAATGAGGAACAAAGGGCATGGCTTTTCTAGCGTCCACTACAGATTCAGACCAGGACACCTTCCTTCTTCTCTCCATCTTTTATCTCCTTTTTCTTTTCTCTTCTTTCTTTTCTCTTCCATCATTGCCTCTTTTCTACCTAGTTCAGGATTATTGAGACAAGAAAGAACAAGAGCCCGCATTATCTCAGGATTATTAAATGAGCCCTACATAACAAAAACAATTTTCAGGACCACGGGCAGCAGCATAGATGCCTCCCCACCCCCCACCCTAGCATTATTATTCCCTCAATAACTTTGCCAAGTATGCCCCAGTGAGGTTGATGCTCTTGATATGATTCTTTCCCTGGGCTGGGTAGATTAGATCTCTGAGTTGGCATTTGACTTTAAGAGTTTATAATTTTGTGCTGGATTCTCTCATGGATTCATCAGCCTTAACAATATCACTGTCTTCCCATAGCTCTGTGGTTTCAGCCTGCACAGGTACTAGATTTATGTATTAATAAAACTGTGCATATGAGTGCTCTTTACTGAACAAATTTTATTGCATTGTTGCAAACCATTCATGATCCTCTGTGCACTTGACTGCCTGGCTTGTCTACCCAATACTGATATCTGAGTAGTAAACAAATACCTTTACATATATCATATGAAGCAATACAATTTATTACTCCAATTTTTAAAAAATGGAACATTTTCTTCACTCCAAAAAAATCTGCAGAGCATATTTAGAACCTCTTTTCCCAACAAATCTTTCAAGCAAATATTGCCCCCTTTAAACATTCAATATAGGAAGTGTTTGTAAGACTCCCACAGTCTTTGCTTCTATTTATGTGAAGTATATCATAGAGGTGGAGTGAGCCCTTGAAAATTACAAGTCTATAAGCTTCATGAGGGCATAAATATTCTTATTGATTGCCACTGTATCCCTAGAACACCCAGAAAAAATGGAGGTAAAAAAACAACAAAGTTGAAGCAAATAGAATAAAAAGCTCTATATATTGTGAGAAGTAAAGCAAGAACATTCACTTTAAGAAAAGCCTCTTCATGCTCAGCAGGTCATGAGCAAAGTTCTGTGCCACTGACATGAAGACGTAGTTTTCATGGAGCTTAAACTCGGAGCCAAAAAGCAAAATAACTCTGTCCTCCACTAGAGAGGAGACATTACCTCTGCTGAGGGGGCTGGAAAGTATCCTTAAGAGAATGAAAGTTGACTTGAGGTACTGTCCTCATTGATTCTCTTTACAAATGGGTTGAGAAATGGTGTAGATAACCAGCCTAATATCTGTTGGGAGCCCTTACTGGCCTTGTGCCTTAGGCCATAAAAGCCTAAAAATAGTAAAGACCCTTTTAGCAGTCTCTCCTTCACTCCAAGTAAAATAACAGCAAAAGAATAACAAAAGGAAAAATAAGAATTATAATATTAATACCTTGCACATAAGGGTTCATAAATATGCCAGGCACACTTTCAGCATTTTACAACACCTAATTCTCCTATTAGCCTTGTGATGCTCTTTTATCCCCATCTTGCAAATGTGGTCACTCCGATTTATACCAATTAAGTTACTTGTTCAAAGTCAAGAGGTAAAAACAAAACAGAGTTTGTTTGGATGAATGAATAAATTCTATAGTTCTAATGAACTGCATAGAGAAATTGTCTAAAATGAATTCATTGGATAAATGCTTGATTTGGAGTAGAATTCTGGAAATTAAAGCAATGATGTATATGTATGTATGGGTGTGTGGTTCTTTTTTAGACAGGATATTGAATGTTTTCCTAAGAATCAGAAAATCTAGGATCTAGCCCCTCACTTGTCATTAATGCTGGCAAAAATGTGGGGAATCTCATCTTTTTTCTATGCCTCAATGTAAAGTCATCCCTTACGTCTTTGTCAGGTATTTTAAGAACAATGGTGTCTGAACATCAGTCAGATGGAAAACAATGATTAAGCCTCTTAAGTGCAGTAAAGAGATATAATTATTTATCCTGGTTTGATCAAAGGCAGCATGATGAAACATGAGTTTAGCAATATGCCTCTGGTATATTCCTTGGCCAAACTGGTTTTCTGACTTGGTCAGATGAACTGAAAACTCCTCTTCATGTGACCCTGATCCTTCCCACAAGTTCCTGTGCATACAGAGACTAAATGATTCTTGGCTTTCTGACTTGGAAGCCTTGACTTTGGTGTTAGCCCTGGCCTGGCTGGCTGTGGGATCTTGAGCAAGTCTTTTCATTTCTGTGGGCTTCGGGTCCTTCTTTGCATTAAGCAACAAGATATGATGCTCCCTAAGGCATCTTTCAGTCCACGTATTCTTGGATTCTGAATCATAAGAGAAGCTTTGTCAATTAAAAAATGTTTATTTGATCTTTCTCTAGAAATGTCTGCTCTTATTGAGAGGGCAGTCAGACCAAATTGATGATCTAATTAATTTATTTCTTCAAAAGGGTCTTTCTAGAGCACCTGCTATGCACAAGGTAATTCTGTAGGCTCAGGGGCTAAAGCAGTAAAAAAACAAAAAGGCAAGCACTTTTCCCTTGTGAAGGCTTAATTGTACTAGAAGAACAATAACAATAAGCAAAAAGTAAAAAAACCTCAAATTAATATTGAGTTTTAATGATGATATAAATTGAGTTTATTTAAGTCAAATAAATTGAGTTAAAATGAGGATAAGTAAAATAAAGGAGGGTAAGGAGTGGGCAGTACAGAGATGGGGAGGGGTTTCTATTTTAAATAGAGAGGTCATAGAAGACCTAATTGATGAAGAAAGAGGGAACGCAGGTCAAGGACCCTTAGGCTCAAGTGGCTTGTCAAATTAGAGGAAAGCCAGACTAATGTGGCTAGAGTGATTTGAATAAGGGATGACATGATGTGACTTACATGTTGCTCTGGTTACTTGAGTGTACACAGATTGAGTGAGGAAAGAGTAAAATCATGGTTGCCATGTCGACAGCCTTATATAAAGTACTGCTTTATGGAGGTGTCTGCCTTATAAACAGAGCCTGGGTGCTCACCATTCAAGGTAGGTCTACAGAATTTATGTGTAGATATGACACAGACACTTCCTGTGCTTCTCAAGATCAAGTTTTGTTATGTTATGGTTATTGAAAGTTACATGATTTTTAAAACACTAAAAAAAAAGGTAAGTCACTCATGTATTCCTCTTTAACTTTCAAGCAGAGTAAGATTTTCTGCTCATATACTACAGACAAGACATTAACTTTGCTAATTTATAAAGAAATCTAAAAACTTGTAGGACAAAGGGCCAAAAACCTGATAGAAAAATGGAGAAAAAGCTTGAAGAGACAAACCACAGAAAAGACATAAAAATGGCCTTTAAACATATGAAAAGATGTAAACACTTATTTGTATTTAGAGAAATATCAGCTTGGCAAAAATTGAAGTCTAACAGTATATTTCATTGGTGTGACTTTGGGGAATTGTACACCAGTCCAGAATGGGCGCGAGGGCTGAGAGCACAGTGCAGAACCATAGGTAAAGCCCCCAAACAGTGTAGACTGGCACCTCTCCCCTACTGGCACAGCAGGCTGTGTTGGAGACACTTCCCTATGGGAAAAAGAAGCAGTCTTTACTAGGAGCAAGGGAAAGTAGCTCAACAAAGCTCCTATTTGGAGAAATAGGCCCTATATTGCTGGTAGAAATGCAAACATCTTAAATGTTTTGGAAAGAAATCTGGCAATAGCTCACAAAACTACATAAGCACTTATCTTTTATCTTAGCAATTTCACTTCTAGGAATTTCCCCTGATAATCCAACAATGGGAAAATGCATATACACAATGCTATTCATTACAAAATATTATAATTAAAAAATATTAAAAACAACCTGAATCTACTTCTGGGTGTTTTGTTCTGTTCCACTGATATATATTATCTATCTCTGATAATACTACACTGTCTTACTTAATTAACCTCTATTGTAGATCTTAAAATTGGGTAGAATGCAAAATGATAAGAGGGAGGGGTAATGGGTCAGGGTTGTTTGAGGTTTTCTTTTTTCTTTTTATTTCTTTTTCTGGAGGGTGAAAATATTCTAAAAATGATTGTGGTGATGAATGCACAACTATATGATGATACTGTGAACCATTGTATAATTTAGATGGATTATACGGTGTGTAAATATATCTCAATAAAATCATGTTTTTAAAAACTTGAGTGCCCAAAACACAGGAGAGTGATTAAATGAACTTTGGGGCATTCACACAATGGAGTTCTATGTAGCTGTAAAAGTAGAATGAGGAAATCTTTATGAGCTCATGTGGAATGATTTCCAGAATAAATTGTTAAGTGAAAAAAAGCCAAGTGCAAAAGACAGTCTATAGTATGCTACTCTTTATGTGAGAAATTAGACATAAGAAAATAAAGATGCATCTGCTCATTTGCACAAAACAAATACAGGAATGATAAACGAGAAATAAGTTGGTTGGTTGCCCATATAGAGTAAGTGGGAACAGGGTGGGAAGAGATGGTGAATAAGAACAAGGGAGAAAGGATGGAGAATAGGATGAGTAGAACATCTATGAATATACCTTTTTGTACAGTTTTGATTCTTAGGTCAAGGACATTTCAAATTCTCTCTATATCTATATCTATCTATCTATCTATCTATCTATTTTTTAATTCTCTCTCTCTCTATATATATATATAATTAAATTCAGGATGTGAGGAAAACCCCAAATGGAATGCAAATAGTCACAAACAATCCTAACTGTATCACAAAAGAATAGCATAACTACACTAAGGCAGATGGGGAAGAAAAAAGTAACCTAAGAAACCACCAGAAACAGTGTTTTGACAATGTGCTTTAAGGATAGAGACAAGAACTTTGCACAAACATCGTTAGTATATGAGTTTTATAATTACTATTTTACTATTATTATGTAATATTACATATGAATATATATTAGCAAATATGGAAATATAAATTAGTAAATCTATTTTATAAGGGCATGAGTTAGGAATACTGAAACTTTATGTGTATTCATTCTAAAAGGTAAACAGGGAAATATATTGGAGATAATGAGAACCTACTTTCTTACTGATAGAGAAAGGAATTTCACATATGGAAAGAGAACAGCAAAAATAAAGGTAGAAAAGGCAGAGAAAGATGGCAGTGTAGGGAGGTGTAAAATTTAGTTATTCCTCTATAGCAGCTAGTAAATAGCCAGGAACTGTCTGGAACAACTGTTTGGGGACATCTGTGACCAGACACACATTGTACACCACTCTGGAATGAGTGGAAGGGCCAAGATCACAGTGCAGAACTGTAGGTAAAGCCCCCAAACTGTGGAGGCTGGCACCTCTACCCCTCTGGCACAGCAGGCTCTGTTGGAGACACTTCCCCATGGGAAAAAGAAGCAGTCTTTACTAGGAGCAGGGGAAGGTAGCATAACCAAGCTCTAACTGCAATTTTAATTAACAAATTTGAATGGCTAAATACAATCTCCAAGCACAGAAAAACCCAGAATAAGCAGGAAAGGAACCCTGGGGGGCTCTTCTAGCAGAGAGGAGGAAGGGCTGACAGAAAAGGTGAAAAAACAACAGTAGAAGTAGAGATTGGGTATTTGATGCTGAAGTAGTACAGAATGTTCAACAGGATTGATTGTAAAGATCCAGAAATGGATAGTACAATACTATCTTATGGTGGCACAATATTGTAAGCACACTGAACAAAGCTAAGTGTGATTATGGTTAAAAGAGGAAAGATAGGGTCATGTATGACACCAGAAGGAAAGATAGAAGATAAAAGCGGGGTTGTATATATAGCACAACTTAGAGTGGACAACGACTCTGTATATTTTACACAAATATTAAAATGTTTTTACATGAGGGAGAACAAATGAATGTCAACATCAGAAGGGTTGAAAATGGGATACTATATGGAAAAAAATACTATCAATGCAAACTGGAGTCAACAGTAACATTGTAATAGGCTTCCATTAAATGTGACAAGGCAATATCTCAAAGCTAAATATCAATTAGAGGGAGATACAATAAAGGGTTATGGGATTCGTGTTGGTGGTGGTGTTTCTCTTTATATTTTCTTTATTTTTATTTTTGGTTCTTGATTTTTTTTTCATCTTCTTTCTTTGCAGAAGGAACAAAAATATCCTCATATAGATTGTGGTGATGAATGCGTAACTATATGATAATACCAGGAACCACTGATTGTTTACTTAGGATGGCTAAGTATGACGGGTGAATAAAACTGTTTAAAAAATAAACAGAAAGTTATAAGTGCTGGAGAAAATGTGGAGCGAGATGTACCTATTCACTGTTGGTAGGGATGTAGAATGGTGCAACCCCTCTGAAGGAAAGTGTGGTGGTTCCGCAAGACGTTAAGTAGGGTTGCCATATGATCCTGCAACCCCATTATTAGGGATATACTTGGAAGAACTGAAAGCAGGGACATGAATGGAAATTTGCACATTGGCGCTATGGAAGCATTATTCACAATTTGCGATGAATGGAGATGGCTTAAAGATACATCAACTGATGAATGGAAGGGAAAACTGTGGTGTAGACATACAATGTAATATTGACCAGCTGCAAGAAGGAATGAACTTGTGAGGCATGTAACTAGGTGAATAAACTTTGAGGACTGTATGTTGCGTGCAATAAGCCAAAATCAAAAAGAAAAATATCATAATGCCTTAGGAATATGGACAACTATAATGCTAAAACTCTGAGAATTGAATTCAAGAGCATAAGCTATCAGGGGAAGGCTTATTGCAAAGGGTCCTAGATTGTAAGCTCTTAACAGCAGTCATATCTATTCCTGAGCTATAACGTTATTTCTAAATTATAAGATGTTGAGCTCTTTGTGTATAACCTGGTCATCCCCCAGAACTTCAGGTATCTGTGTGACACCTAAGACTCAGAGCTAGAGTTCTGCAGCTGTGAAAGTCAGCATGATTCCATACTGCAACAGTTACAACAGCTGAAAAAGAGATCAGATTCAACTAGAGATATGAGTGAAGTGGATCTAGTTAGAACTAAGGTAAATCAGACTAAAGGATAAAGGATGATATTGACTGTGTTTTAAAACTTTAACTTCCATGTGAGACCAAAGGAAGAGATGTTTATTAGTGCAAAATTAATATTTTCTGTAGCACATTAATTTAACTTGCATGGTCAGTTCATTCGAACACCACAGTAATAAGGAATCTTGAATACAGAGTGAGATCTTGTTGGTTTTACAGGTTAGTGTGGTGCCCTGATACTTCCCAGAGTAGTCTGGGTAGAAAACAGAAAATATTTGTAAAGTCCCCTTGAGGAACTGGGGGAAAAAGTGTATATATTAAACTTCCCGACCTGGGGAATTTCTGGTATTCTAGCAAGCATTGGGGATTACCAATTTAATAGGCCAAGCCTTGATCTTGGGGCTTGCCCTTATGAAAATTATTCCTGCAAAGGAGAAGCTAAGCCTACTTATAATAATGCCTGAGAGTCACCCCCCCCACACACACACACCCAGAGAACCTCTTTTTTTCGCTCAGATGTGGCCTCTCTCTCTCCAAGGCAACTCAGCCGGTGAACTCACTGCCCTCCTCACTATGTGGGCTATGGCTTCCGGGGTGTAAATCTCCCTGGCATTGTGGGCCCTACCTCTGGGGATAAGTCTGAACTTGGCATTGTGGGCTGAAGAAAGGCCTCTTCACCGAAAGGGGGAAAGAAATAAAGCAAAATAAAGTTTCAGTGTTTGAGAGATTTCAAAAAGTTGAGAGGTCATTCTGGAGGTTTTTCTATGCATTATATAGATATTCCTTTTTGATTTTTAGTATATTAGAATAGCTAGAAGGAAATACCTTAAACTATTAAACTGTAGCCCAGTAGCCTTGATGTTTGAAAATGATTGTATAACTATATAGCATTTATGGTGTGACCATGTGATTGTGAAAACCTCGTGACTGACACTCCCTTTATCCAATGTATGGACAGATGAGTAAGAAAATGAAGACAATAAATAAATAAATAATAGGGGGCAATAAGGGTTATGGGATATTCTAAGTGTTCTTTTTTATTTTTATTTTTGTACTTATTTTAATATTTTTTGGAGTAATGAAAATGTTAAAACATTGATTGTGGTTATGAATGCACAATTCTATGGCAATACTATGAAGCATTGATTGTACACTTTGGATGATTATATCATATGTGAATATATATCAATAAAATTACATTGAATGAAAGAATAAATGTAGAAGGAATAAAGAAAATAGAAAATCAACATTTGGTGAACACCACAGTAATAACTGTTACTGAGAACTAATAATAGATAACAAAATTAATAGGTGAAGGTATGATGAGAAACAGGTTATTTTTATAGTCTCAAAATATCTCCCCACAAAATAGTTCTCAATACAAAGGGGAGATCATAATTTAATCATTAAATCATAAGTAACAATACATCAGCATCATGTTTCTTCTGATAAGATATACTGAGAAGGATACAATATTGCTTTGGTGGTATTCTTACCAAAAATGCATATATAATCTGAATTCAAGCAGATGGAGACATCATACAACCCTAAATTGAGGATATTGTACAAAATAATTAGTCACGCTTCTTCAAAAGTGCAAATCAAGAAAGACATAGAAAGATTGTGAAACTTCCCAATTGAAGGCATCTAAGGAGACATTATATCCAAACGCAATATGGAATCCTGCACTGTACTCTCAATTGGAAAAAGGACATTACTGGGACAGCTGGTGAAATTTAAGTAAGTTCTAAAGATCATATAATGCTATTATAGAGACATTAACTTCCTGGTTTTTATCACTTTGCCATCTTTGTATAGGAAGTTAATATTGGAGGAAGCTAGGTGAAGGGAAACTCCTTGCAACAATATTTTTAATATTTGGAATTATTTTAAATGTAAAGAAATTTTAAGATAATGTTAAACAAATTTTAAAATGAAATTATTAATAGTACCCATTCCTAAATATCCTGCTGTAGAACCCTACAGAGGTAACTACAATATCAATTTGATGTACATGTATTTATAGCCTTGGTCATTGTATCTAAAATCCATAGGAACAGACTCAAATTTGTTTTCTTTCTGGTGAATCCTCAACACCTAGAAAATAATAATCTCTGGCACATATAAACTTTCAACCCATTGAATAAATAGAGAGTAGATATGATTTTATCTTTTTTTTTCTTGTCATTTGCTAGCTGTGTAATTTTGCAAACATTTTTTAACTTCCTTGAATCTTGGTTTTCTCATCAGCAAAATAGACATGTCATTGCCCACCTAATGAAATTGTCATGAAGGTTCAACCAGCTGGTAGGTAGAAGGTATGTAGCAGAATGCTGGCACATAGCTTTCAACAGATGCTGATTCTCCTTTCTTCCCCCATCAAAACCTTCCTAGTTAACTCAAAGGGATCCCATTATATCTCACATCTAAATGGCTGTTCCTATTTTTTCCAGCTGGACTGCACGTTGGTTTTGAGTGTGCCAAGTTACTTTTGCAACAGCCACTTCTCTGCTTCTGGTTAAGTTCTCATGATATTAGATTTATTTTAATTTCCCCCACCTCATGGGAAAACTGACAAGATAACCCTTAAATAAGAACATCTGAAAATCAAATATTTACCAATTAGCTGTGTTATAAACAATCTTGTGTTTGCAGAGAAACTTCAATGTTGATTGTGCCATTTCTATTTATGTTATGGGTTTCAGTGGTCTCCGCAAAGGGTCTGAGGCCTATTAGGTCCTTAGTGACTGGGAGGAGATATTCTCAGAAACACGGTTTTTATCAATTAACCAGAAGAAATAAATCAATGAACAAACCAACTTATTGTTTGTTCAACTTAATTGAGAATATGAAGCCAGAGTTTTATGATTGTGTAGCTTCTGCCTTACAACAGCTTTACATCCAAGAGCATCTGGAGGAGAATTGAGAGAAAGGAGGCAAGGGACTATTTTTCATCATAGCCTTCAATTAATCCCGTTAGGTAGGAATTATGCCTACTTTATGAACTTCAGAAAACTGAAGTTCAAGCAGGTTAAGTGATGTAGTCATGTCCCAATATGATAGAAGATATAGTAAAACAAAAAAAGGGGGGGTAATTATGAAATATTATGGGCAAACAAACAAAATGGAAGTACCTGAATAGACAACATTAGTTCTTATTCACAGCTGGCATTCCTCAAATTGAATAAAGGCAGGAGATTATTTTCCCCTCAGATTCCACTTCTGCATATACCTCTCAGCCTGCATGTTTCATCTTAATGAACTGGAACGTTTAGCAAGGTCCTACTGTGTGTGTGTGTGTGTGTGGAGAAAGATTACACACTACTTAGAAACGTGATGCACCAATTAGATCCCCGATTAGAGCAACTTTTGATTCAAGGCACTATGTGTAAAATAAATATTTTTAAAAGATGGTGAAAAATAAATAGTACCACTTCTGGGCCAAGATGGCGGCTTAGCAATGCACGCATTTTAGTTCGTCCTCCAGAACAACTACTAAATAACCAGAAACAGTACAGAACAGCTCCTGGAGCCACATCAGTGACCGGACACACAGCGTACCCCAGTCTGGACCAGCT